>DF358195.1:85510-107980 GCA_000787875.1 Solanum virginianum
GTCTGATACTCTGGTGATTACATGAATATCCTATATATATGCTCAGTTTGTTATTCTGGTATCTACATGTTCTTTCTACTTTACATATTCGGTACTTCCTTCGTACTGACCCCCTCTCTTCGGGGGCTGCATTTCATGCCCGCAGGTAAGTTCAGTCTTACAGGTTAGCAGGATTCTAGCTTAGGCCTCAGTTGCAGTTGAAGAGCTCTTTTTCTTCAGAGCCACTTTTGGTACACAGCTCTCCAGTTTAGGATCCCTAACTGCAGTGTGAAGTGCTCCTTCTGCTTCGGAGCGAACACTTGGTACATATACACTTAGTTCTTTATTTTGTGTTTGTGTACATTGAGGGTACGACAGGGCCCTGTCCTGTCTTCTGATTCTATTTATCTGTATAGAGGTCTGTGAACGCTTATACGTATGGGATTCTGGTAGTTTGTATGATTCTATATGTATATTATGTACGTTGGGCGGTTTAATCGCAGCGGTTACCTTGTCGGCCCACATGTATATATATATATATATTTGTACTATACACTGGGATGTTCTGTATGCAGGTGGGTAGTCAATAAAACAGAGAAAACTCTACCAAAATTTCTATAAATAAGTTAGTATTATAATTGTCCGGCTTTGTATTTGCGTCTGAGCGTCCAATTCGGGCACAAGTCAGGGCCCACGGAGTTAGGTCATGACAGTGTGCATAACCTAAAATATTTTTTGGAGCTCCTCAATAAAGTTCTCAGGATCCTCCTTCACATTAGACCCTGTGAACTCTAGTGGGTTAATCCTCAAAAATTCACAAACCCTAGTAGTATCTGAACCATGATTCCTGCCTTTTCCTGGATGACCTCCCTATGTAGTGACTGCCTATGCCAAAGTCTGGATGGCCTGGCGGAGCTCAGCAATTGACATGTCTGCTTGCAGTGGTTACTTGGTAGGCACAGCTGGACCTCTAGGTCCTTCAAGAATTGGTGGCTTAGGCTGGTTTGTATTCTGCCTGGCTGGGTGCCTTCTACCTCTGGCTGGTCCAACGGCTCTACGTGAAGGCATGATTTGAAAAACAAGGCATGGACACACGAATTAGAAGGGACTCAATAGAGGTAAACTTTGAAGCATGATATGGAATAACAATTGACAGTGACACTTCCTAATATAAGTAGCCACCCTATTATGGATGTGGCACACTCATGCCAATAACACAGACTCTATTAGACACAGTTTCATAGACTCCTTAGGACACTTGAACCTGACTTTGATACCAAGTTTGTCATGCCCCGAGTTCACACTTTGGCGTGGCCAGTATCCAGAACCATTCCTGGTCCCAAGCGAACCACTTTGCCTGGCTACTTTACTCAGCGAAAGACTTAAAAGATAAGTGAAAGACATAAATAATAATAAGCTAAGGATGCTGCAATATCTGAATAAACTGAATAGTAAAAATGTCTCAACAACAACCTAAAATAAGATTTGAAACTCTTAACATACAGTCTATGGAACCTATAACCAGAATAGTCTGAACAACTACTGAAAATAAATGCTAGAAAGAAAAGATTACGAAGACTCCAAAGCTTCTGACTGGTAAGAGGCCTCACCAATAGTTGGATGGAAATGCCGATCCTCAATAGAGCGTGTGCTGAGGGACTCTGTAACCTACGTCTGCATCATAAAATGATATAGGTCCAAAAGACATTAGTACATAGAATGTACAGTATGTAAAATAGCCAAAATGGGAACTTAGGATAAGGCACTATACTCAAAGTAACTAAAACATGTCTAAAAAAAAGATAGCATAAGTAATGAATGAAGTGCATGCTGAAAGTAGAACATATGCTGAAACAATACGTAATGCCTGGCTCACTTATGCTATTACAAGATAGCATAAGTAATGAATGAAGTGCATGCTGAAAGTAGAACATATGCTGAAACTTGGTATGTAGAAATTTGTTTACTATAGCTTGGGGAGTTTCTCTTAGCGATAACCACCACTATGAGTTTCATGATGATACAACATCTTGCCCACGCTGCCAGAGCCGTCTCATACTTTTTCGGGGTAAGAAACGAAGCTAGAGGAGTGGATCTATCGCAAAACTAGGCCATCTCAACGGCAATGAGGAGTTGTACTTTTTGTACAATCCTATCTTACGCTGGCTACGAAGTTTATAAGTTCAAGTTATTATTACTCTCACTCATATCAGTGCTCAATACTACTCTCAAAATAACTTTTATAATGGTCATACTTAAAAGAGTATTCTTTCTCAAAGTATTAGTTTTCTTCTATTTGGGACTTAGTCCAACTCTAGCTTTTCTTAAACTTTTCTGAACTCATCTATTCTCTTTGACTGAATATGTATCAACACAAGGTATCAGAAAAAATGACTTTATTAATCAACTAACTTGTAAATGTAGAAGCTTTAAGCACTCCTAAAACTTAACTCAAAACTGTGAATATAATAGTGTTTCATGAAATGCATATAGGGTTCTCATAATTTTAACAATAACTGTAAATCTTGTCTCAATAGCTTAACTTAGTACTAAAGTCTGTGAGGGCTATGATTTTTATCAAGAAAAAAAATGCATGAACAAGTACATTGTTGAGATCAACTGATAATGGAGAAAAACTCATCTCAACTCATAAGCTTTATCTTGGGTAGGGACTAGTAGTTAAAGATACTAAAACAATAGTAGAATAGCTTTTGAAAGGCCTTACATACCTTGGAAATTAGTTTCTTGGAAGAATTGAAGAAGATTCTTGAAATCCTAGCTTTTGCCCTTTTGAACCTATGTTCCGAGTTCTTGGGGCGTTTGAATGTGAATGATATGAATAACCGCGTTCTAGGGGTTTAATTAGGTAAAAACTGACAAGTTTAGGCTTAAAAGGTGAGAAAAGACAAAAATACCGCTCTTTAAAATTGCAGGTCGGGTCGCCTACAAGACCCTCTACGACCCGTAGAAGCTTCTACGACTCGTAGGGAACCTTTCTTAAACTTTTGGACAAATTTGGGGATCTCAAAAATTCTCTACGAGCCCCATTTTATGATTTGTAGAGGGTTCTACGACCTGTAGATGGGTCCGTCAAGTTTGGGGCTGAAAATTAAAATTTCAGGAACTTTTCCACAAGTTAGCAGTACAAGTTGTACTTCATTTTACTACTCGTAAAAGGGTTTCGTATTGCATCTCCGCACTGACAGTCTGCAATTAAACGACCATAATTTTTTACTACGAACTCCAAATGAGGTGAAACCAGTTGCGTTGGAAAGCTAATTCAAAGAGCTTTCATTGACAATGTCATAAGACATCTAAACCTTTATGTGCTAAGAATTATTATCATTTAAATTTGACTCTTGCATATTCTAAGGCTAGAAACTCATTTTATAGGAAATTTTTGAAATCCGACTAAGTACTAGAGATCTCTTATGACCCTAATACACTTCCCACATATAAGAGTGAGACTTGAAACATAGGTACTTATGAGGATAAAGTTATGGGGTGTCACAACACATTATCTGTAGGCATTGTTTTCTTCAGGACTCTCCACATGCAGAAAAAAATGATATTTTACATCGATAAAATATACGTTTTGTATATCTTCGAATTATACAATTTATAATTTATAACAATTTGATTTAACATGATTCAATTATCGTATCATATTTGCAACCTTTTTATCGTGTCAATCATCTTTTTTCATGATTCTGCAATGTTGAAAATGTATATTGAATTTAAAGTGGAGTTTTGTTTGAAGATCAACGACTCGTTTAGTGATGATGGTTAAACAAATGTAAATGAGTATTGACATCATTTGTGTAAATAAATGTTATTATTTTATTGTTTAAATGTGAAATAGTTTAACTTTTCTTTACCATCAATTGTTATTAGAATCAAATGACTCAAATAATATTAAAATGAGCCATTTCAAACTTGTCAACATTTAACTCGTCTTCATATTATATACTAGTTTTCAATTTATGTTGCACTGTTTGAATTTAAAAAATTATTCAAATTTTTATATAATTTTTAAATATTTTAAGTTATTGACTTTTATAATTTATAGTACTTTTTATATTATTTTTAAATAATATATATTATTATATATGTTTTAATTTATATGATACAAATAAAATTTTAAGAGTCAATGAAACCTATTTATATATCTCTCTGATATTTTAAATTATTAATTATTACGATTTATAGTATTTTTTTAACGTTATTTTCTAATAGCATATGTTAATTCTAATGATTCAATTTATGTAATGTTGATAGACTTTCAAGTGTTAATCAAATTTTTTATGTCTTTTATAATGTAATATTTTAAGTTATTATTGTCATTATTTATTTTTTTAAAATATAATTTTATAATATTTATTAAAAAGTCTAAAAAAAAAGAAGATAAATAAATAAGAATTGAAAAAATAAAAACAAAAATACCCTCATGTCTGCTTCTAGATATAACTAGAGAGGCTTGACCCGTGCTTTTATTCTTAAAATAATGGATGCATAAATATACACAATTATAAGCATTTGCAACTACGTTGATGCAAAAGTACGTTGAACAAATGCTTAATCTTACGCCAAAGAATGCCTCCATATAGGCATTTTACATATCAAAACAAAGTAACATCAGTAATGCCTAATAGAACTGTTTATCAGATCTGTGTATCTTAAAACTCGGATAATCCGTAAACTAAACTATTTTGACTTGTCTATACGTTATATCTGCCAACTTATTTTCTTTTGGCAAACTTCACCCACCACACGTTTTTTTGGTGTCTCCTCCTGTTTAAAAGATGTAGAGCCTTAAGTTGTGTTTTGCTTTTCACCTTCAAAATTTCTTGTTTTGTAGTCGTTCCACGAGTTCTCACAACCAAATCACAAGCTCGCATGTACACTTAAAAAGCAATATGTCTAGAAGACAAAACTTGGAAGGATTAGTACCCCTAAACTGCTAGTGAACCAGGTTCTATAAACAGTATCAACGTGCACATGAAAAGCAATAAAGTAACCCAGACAACTTGTAGTAGAAAAACTCCTTGGTCAAGGGAGAAACAATCACTACCTACACTAGTAGGGTTTTAACAACTTCACTAACTTCAAACGAGCAAAGTCAACTTACAACTTACTCAACAAACTCAACTATTGAGAGTCAAACCTACTCTCAATAACAACTCACACAAAGAAAAAAACTTCTTACAGTATATGTCCCTAAACAAAGATTCTAAGAAGATTGTCAAACAAACTTGAACAATCAAGAAAACCTAACTCTAGATCTTTCTTGAATGCTCTCGCCAAGTGTCTGTGCTCTTGCTGAATGTTCTCGCAGATTTCAGATTGCAAAGTTGTGTCTCATAAGATTGATGATTGTATTTATATTGAACCCTAGAGACATTCCATATAGGACTCTTTTCTTGAGTAGGGCACGCAATTCTTTTCCATAAATGAGTCATTTTCCTAAGCTGTTGCCTTCACCAAATCCTTTTTTTATTTTGTTTCCATAAATACCACTCCTACTCTGATTGGGATTCTGCTCATCTACCCTGGTGTAGCTATGTAGGACTTGGTTCCTTGCTGTGCTGTCATTGGTTCCGTTTGTCATCATCAAAACAACAATCATACCTACAAAGATCCTAACGAATTCCCCCTTTTTGATGATGGTAAACCTGTGTACTTTAGGCATGAGTTCCTACAACACAACTTCCCCTTTTGACAACTCAAAAAAATAACAAGCATTAGCACAGACCAGGTAACAGGAACATTTGAACAGATATCAAGAATCAAAAATAACAATTAGACAAAACACATTAGAAGTGAGGATATTAGCCATCCACCTAGCATAGAGAAAAGCAACAAGTCAAAGCAGAATGTGATATACACAACCAAAAATAATAGGTAAGCACCGCTGCCCGCATAAGCATCCACAAAGAATTATACAACCCAACAAAAAATTATCTGTAGTACGAAGCAAAAAAAAAGAGGATAGCTAAGGACTTGGAGGACTAAGGGTAAGGGGAGGGGCCTGCGCCTAGGAGCTTAAGGAAAGAGTCCACTCGCTGATTGTGATCCACCTGCTGCCGGAGGATCCGGTCCTTGAGGTGAGCAACTTTTGCCTAAGAATCGCCAAGTTGGTCCTGAAGATCACCAACCTGATCCTGAAGACAAGCATGCTCAACTTGAGCTTCCCAAAGTTCCCTCCTGATTTGAGTGATAGTGCCAGAAGACTTCAGAGGAGCAGGTGCAATAGCAACGACAGCTAGGGGAGCACATTTACACTTAAGGGCGGTGTGATGATCAATCATATCCTTCTTAGTCAATGCCCTTCCTTCCCCAAGTGGTACCTAAAATGCCCTGAAGACATGGTCAACAAGTTACCATAAGCCAGCTGATGGGAACCCTTTGTGGGATCAACAATACGCGTCATATGCCAGAGAATCAAAGCAGACTAATCTACAGGTTTCTTCTGGTCGATGGCTTACGCAATCCCCATATCTCAAAATTTTACTTCATTTCTGCATTCACCCTTGGGCAACACCCCTTATGCACCACTTCAAAATACAGTTTCAAATATAGCTGCATCTTTGCCTTAAACACCTTCCTAGGCACATCAGTGACTTGCACATCAGTAAATTTGGAGGTTAAAACAGAGCCAGCATCCTCCAACAACACATAACAGCAATCCCTATGGATGGAATTTGCAAAATTGAAACGCCCCAAATAAAGTGCTTCAAAAATGCCCACATTCATAATTTTCATATATCTCAAAATTCATGCGTGATATCAAAAATTTAACTTCATATTCTTGATTAGGAGGCCAAACATAGTGGGATATGGGTATAACCCAGATTTTAGAAGACCCATAGTAAAAAATGATTTTCGCTTACTTTTTCAAAAAATAGTAGTTATGGCTGATGGCTCTGTGACGCGGACACATCGCTGAGCAGTGTTAGTTTTTCCTTAATTTTAAGGTTTGGCCTACGGGAATTGGGTTCATTGCCCCATACCTATTTATACGTAAAATATCCCATACTTAGCCATTTTTCAACTTTATATCACTCAGAAACCCTCTCTAAAACCACTCCAACGCTTTATCAAAATTTCCATCCCAAATCCAAGGATTTCAAGCTCACAATGGATCTCAAGAACTCAATCCAAGCTTCAAGACTCCTTCCAAGTTTACATCAATAAAATCCAAGTTTGAGGTATGTAGGTTTCATCCATTGGGTCTTTCACCCATGGAGTCCAATCTTCCTTTTTATGAAAATTACATATTTTCAAGTTATTTTACTTATATGAATCCATTATAATGATATATGAGCATAAATTATGTTAGAGTTTTATGAAATGTTGATTGATCATGCATGTCTATCTATTTCAAGCTTGTACTATGAATTAGTTTTGTCTATTGAGATTATACATGTTTTGAGCCATGAAACTATGATCGATTATGAGACTTGATGATGGATTTCAAGGTATCCTACATATGGGTCTTACTATATGTTGGTGGGTTGAAACAACCCTCAACCTCCACCAAACACCTCCCTTGATGTTTCTTGCCACACCCTTGACAAGTGACAAAAGGGATCCTTTTTTTCTTGTACTTAAGAACTAGTAGACTAGTAGAAGATGAGGCATCACCAAATCGAGCCCTCTTAGCGTCACTCACCCTCCTCTTATCCCTTGAAGTCTTAAGAGCACCCATTTGTTGATTGAGTTGAGTAGCTACAACAGTGGTCAATAGCCATAGAGAATTATGAACCTTCGCATTCGACATAGCCCCGTTGGGAAGTTGACCCCTAAGTGAAAGATGGTCATCGCCCTGCCCACCATCCTAAGTAGCTTAAGACATATTCTGAAATATAATTATAGGGATCAGTAATAAGCCTTAGGACTTAGCTCTACGCATGACATG
This sequence comes from Solanum virginianum, assembly GCA_000787875.1. Lineage (NCBI taxonomy): Eukaryota > Viridiplantae > Streptophyta > Magnoliopsida > Solanales > Solanaceae > Solanum > Solanum virginianum. The sequence continues at coordinate 93,408 of DF358195.1, forward strand.
CATCATGAAGAAGTGATACATTTCTAAAACGCCTCATAGCCTCTCATTCATAGTTGTGGCATGCTTCAACCATGAATAAGACTCTAATCGATGTAGTGTGTTGGATTCCAAGGACCATGAACAACCTAGTGCTCTGATACCAAGTTTTTCATGACCCAAGCCTAGGTCCTAGATGTGACACGGCGAATGAGAACCCAAAGGGAGGGCTTGTATACATGTATTAAATTCATGAAAAGTATCTATGATGTTGCAAGTAGACTACACCTTGTTAGGGAGGAGGGGAGTGATATGCCCAATCACCTTGTTGAGGGGGTGGCATGCCTCAATCACCTTGTTGGGAGTGGCATGCCCAATAACCATGTTGAGGGGTGACATACCTCGATCACCTTATTGGGGGGGGGGTAACATACCCAATCACCTTGTTGAGGGGGTGGCATGCCTCAATCACCTTGTTGGGAGTGGCATGCCCAATAACCATGTTGAGGGGTGACATACCTCGATCACCTTATTGGGGGGGGGGGTAACATACCCAATCACCTTGTTGAGGGGTGAGTACCTCAATCACCTTGTTGGGGAGTGACATGTCCAATCACCATATTGAGGGGTGATATACCTCGATCACCTTGTTGGGGGTGACATGCCCAATCACCTTGTTGAGGAGTGGGTACCTCAATTGTTGGGGGTGATATGCCAATCACCTTGTGAAAGGGTGAGTACCTCAATCACCTTATTTGGGGGGAGGGGAGGGTGACATACCCAATAACCTTGTTGAGGGGTGAGTACCTCAATCACCTTATAAGGTGGTGACATGCCTTGGATTCCAAGTAGTAGTTTTCTTGGTCAATGTTGATTATGGTCTCTTTCGCATATTATACCTACTATGTAAGTTATAAGATTTACAAGCATATTTTGCTTCAAGCATTGATCATGCATGCCAAATTGATATTATACCTATCCATTGCTTATGATTATGCATTTTGACTATAATGGATTATGTCTTGTTGCATTGGATCCTACATACTTAGTACATTCAAATATACTAACACATACTCTATGCCTACATGATGTTATTATGTAGAAATCGGAGCATCTCTCAATCATCCTCTACGTGGCTAGTTCGGTGCTTTGGAGATAAGTTTTGGTGAGTCCTCAAGTTCGAGGATGCTATCTATGTTACTCTTGCTATTTGATATTTCCTTATGTTGAAACACTTGGTACTAAGAGAGTGAGCCTGGAAAGTGTCTTAGCCCCCGCTCCAATATATGTTTAGAGGTGTTGTTGGAACAAATGATGTACTTATGCTTTGAGCTTTGACTCTTCGAATCAGTGTCTTGGACCCCGCTCCACTCGATGTTAGAGGTGTTGTTGGATAATTGATATGCTTATGCTATGAGATTGAAACTTTTATGCTTTTATAAATATACTTCCCTTAGTCCTGTTTTCCCTTATTTATATCTCTTGTGTTGTTTATTTTGCTTCCACGACCAAGGATTTGTGAATAATATGCTAAGAGGCTTGTTTAGGGTCCCTTCGGGTTCATATTCGCCATGTCACGTCTAGGCCCTAGGCTTGGGTCGTGACAAGAATCTTCCCTAGTTTCTCTTTATCAAACACAATATCCACACCATGCACCTTCAAGCTGGCCACATCCCCCTCAACAACAGACAAATTAACATAAAACTCCACCATCTCAGACTCAAAACCTGGGGTCTCAGAATCAAAAAAGAGATTTATCCATAATTGTGCGACCACAGGATAAGTACGGACCACAGAATAAGTACGAACCTCAACACAGCTTTATAACAGAGGGAACAGAGGAACAGAGGGAATAGTTGTCACACAATTGTTCCTACCTTATTGAAATTCTCCACATGTTTCTTCACCTTGGGTGGAGCAGGGGGAATAGAGAAAGAACTACGTGTAGGTGTCTCATCGAGAGAGGAAGAGACCTTGATAGGGGAAGACGGAGAGATGGAGGACTTACCAAAGCAAGCCTTCTTGCAATTAGAAGAAGGACCAGCATAGTCATACACATGCCTTTTGCTCCTAGTGATGGGACCACGAGTGCGAGGAGCAGTCGCCCATGGAAAAGAAGGCGAAGGGGCCTGACAACGAAGGAGATAGTGACGGACCTGGGCTAAAGGAATGTCATCTTGAAAATCTGAATTCCTCGGTGTAGAGGGAAGCACTCTAGGTTCAAGAGCAAATATGGAATGAGGGGTGCCATGAAGAGGTGATACTACTCGAACTGGGGGTGTGTCGGTAGAAGAATATGAAGGTTCATCAATGAGGTGTCGGCCAGACGATTTAGCATCAGGAATAGGTAAGTCGATAACTGTTCGATAGGGTTTGGACAGAGAAGGGTGTAGTTGATAAAAGGTTTGGTCTAGGAAAGGCGAGGGAGAAAAATAAAAAGGGTCATCTATAATGATCGGTGGCAGGGAATGGTTATGGATGGAGGGGGATGAATGGAGTTCCTCTTGTGACAGATCCTGTGGTTGGGAGGGGGCAGTGACAGTTAAGTCTGTGTCAAAGTAAGCAACTAGAGATGCCATTGTTGGATGGTTGTTTTCTTGGAGAAGGATTTTACTTTTTCTAGTTTGTGAACAAGGGTGGTAAGTGATGTCTTTAAGGCACACAAGTGGGAACATAAAGAGGTATATAGGGAATTAGAGGAGGTGCTAGGATGTGATTGAAAAGACGTGTTCTAACAATTACAATTGGTGCGACTTGAGATCCCGAGAGATGGTGATCATTACCTTTTAAAGTAATAACTCTTCCCGGTAAATGAAGGAACAAATAAGAGGGACCTGATTTAGGTATAAACTACGGACAACTTTTCATAAGGCATGTATTTGTATTCACTTAAATAGTGGAAGTTATAGGGCAAGGGCATACCTGATAGATTAACATATGAGAACCAGTTCCCCTTAACTTGATGCCTTACTCCAACGTCAGACACTAAAGGTAATATTAGCAGTTCCCAGCGTATGTGTCCAGGTGCATATTTCTGAGAGGGATACCTGCAAATTCGTTCAAGTTAGAAGGTCCATAAAATGCTTAAAGTACAATTTAGAGTCAAAGAAGAGAAAGTCAGGAATCCTTGATTAGCCCTAGATGAAGGATATTCCGCTCAAAGTGCTCCTTGCTTAGGGCCTTGGTGAAGATATCAGTAACCTGGTCCTAAGTTTTGCAGAACATCATTTCAATAAGCCCCTTTTCCATATTGTCCCTCAAGAAATGATGGCTCATATCGATGTGTTTAGCATGCTTGTCTTGGACTGGATTCTTCACAATATTCACAGCACTTGTGTTATTACACATGATAGGGATACTGTCAACTTGGATCCCAAAGTCTACAAGCTGCTGTTTAATCCAAAGGAGCTGAGCATAACAGGAGATAGCAGAACATACTTAGCTTCAACGGTCGACAAAGTAATAGAGTTCTATTTCTTGGTAGCCTAGGAGACCAAGCAGGTTCCCAAGAAGTATGCCATTCCTGAGGTGCTCTTCTTGTCTATAGAGTATCTTGGATAATCGGCATCAGCAAATCCAACTAGATCAAATGAAGAGCTAGCAGGGTACCAGAGAACTAGGCTATGGAACCTTTCAGGTAGCACAATGTTCGTTTGACAACCTTGAGATGTGATTCCTTGGGTTTTGATTGAAACCTTACAAACATCCCCATACTGAATTCAATATTAGGTCTACTGGCTATCAGATATATAAGTGATCTAATCATACCTCTATACTTGGTTTTATCAATAGCAACTCATGCTTCATCTTTGTCAAGCCTAGTAGTGGTTGCCATAACAATATCGCTTACTTTGTCATCCTGCATCCAAGACTTGGTGATTAGCTCCTTAATGTACTTCTGCTAGTGAATAGATGTGCCTGTCTGTCCCTGATGTATTTGGAACCTGGGAAGAAATTCAGTTCTCTTATCATACTCTTCTCAACTCACTTCCTATGAGTTTTGCAAATTTTACCCCTAGAGTTGCTTCCGTTCTTCCGAAGATAATGTCATTGACATAGACCTGAACAATTAGCACATGGGATTAGGAACAAAGTTTTGTCAATCTTTCCTCTCGAACAACCATAGCTTAACTGGAAACTAGACAGTCGATCACACCAAGCTCTGGAGCCTACTTTAGTTCGTATAGAGCTTTGTCTAGATTGTACACATAGTTAGGATGATCATAGTCTTCAAAATTAGGTAGTTGTATTACATAGACTTCCTCCTACAGATACCCATTGAGGAATGCACTTTTGATATCTATTTGGTAAAACTTGAATTCCATGTGAGTAGCAAATACTATGAGCATTCAGATGGCCTCAATGTGGGCGACAGGGGCAAAAGTCTCATCATAGTCAATTACTTCCTCTTGATTATACCCTTGTACCACTAATCTAGCCTTATTTATGGTAACCATACCTTGTTCATCTAGCTTATTTTGTAACACCCACTTTGTTCCAACGATGGTTCGATATTCAGGAGGACGAACCAGGTGTACACCTTACTACGCTCAAACTTTAAGAGTTCTTCCTGGATGGCAGATATCTACTCTTCATCTATCCATGCTTCTTTGACATTCTTTGGTTCAACCAAGAACATATATGTAGAGAAGGCACACATGTTTCTAAGCTTTGATCTGGTAAATATTCCTGAGTCGAGAAGGGTTAGTAGGTTTTCAAGAGAGTAGAAACTCTTATGCTTCCAATTATGTTCGGGGTCCTCAGGTGTAGGATTGTTGTTTATAGTATCTGAGGGACCAACTTTAGCCAGGTGAGATATTCCAGATGAGCCATCTCAATTTTGAGCTTCAACCATAGAGGGTATCACTTGGTCCCCATTATCCTAAGTAGGTGGACCTGATCCACTGGCCCTCTCCCTGTCATCCTCATTATATGACTCTCTCCGGTTAGTTACTTTCAGCCTTAGTACTTGTTACTGCAAAACTTTCTCGGCCCCTTGACTGGCCTTATCAAATATAACATGTGCACTTTCTTCTACATATCTGGTTCTTTTATTGTACACTTTGTAAAAATTGTTCTGAGAGGAATACCCAATAAAAATTTCCTCATCACTTTTCACATTAAACTTTCCTAGAACATCCTTTCCATTGTTGTGTACATAGCACACAGATAGCCAAAGGAATGAAGATAGGCTAGGTTTCGGTTTCTTCCTTTAAGTAACTTATAGGGAGTTTTGTTCAAGATGGGTCTGATTATGCATCTGTTGATGAGATGATAGTAGGTGTTCACAACCTCAGCCCAGAAGCTCTGTGGAAGATCACTGGCTATCAGCATGGTTATAGCCATATCTTCTAGGGTTCTTTTCTTTCTTTCCACAACCCTATTTTGTTAAGGAGTTCTCAGCGCTGAGAAGTTGTGAGTCACCCCATTTCAGCACATAATGTGATGAACTTGGAGTTCTCTAATTCTGTGCCATGGTCTATTCTCAAGCTCGTCAGATAACAATTTAGATTCTTTTAGACCATTTTAGCAAATACAGCAAACACATCAAACATTTCATCTTTGGATTTTAGAAAGAAGGTACATATGAATCTTAAGTAATTATCTACAAGTACAAAACATACCTATTCCCACCTCTGCTTAGGACTCTCATAGGGCCACAGAGATCCATGTAAATCGGTTCCGGAGGTCTGTTGGTGCTGACTGATCATACTGGCTGAAAGTTGCTCCTGACATGTTTACTTTGAGCACAAGCTCCACATAGTTTATCTTCATTGATTTTTCCTTTAGGCAGTCCCAAGACTAGCTCTTTTAGGATTAATTTATTAATTGTAGAGAAGCTAGCGTGTCCTACCCTTTTGTGCCAAAGTGATGATGCATCACTCATGACACTCAAACACTTTATCTCAGGTTGACAAGGTCCATTGATGTCCACCTTGTACATATTTTTGTGTCTCTTCCCCCTCAGTATAAGCCTCTTAGATACAACATTTGTCACTTTACAGTCTGAGGCAATAAAGAGTACATCATTTCCTTTGTCACATATTTGAGAGATGCTTAGCAGATTATGTTTTACCCCCTCCACATAGTACATATTAGCAATGTATTAAGACATAGAAGGTCCCACCTTTTCGATCCCTTTAATTTCACCTTGCTTTCATTTCCAAAGCCTACATTCCCACCCGTGGAAGTCACTTAGTAGAAGAAAGTTGTGTTTATCTCCTATCATGTGCCTGAGCATGCGCTATCTAAGTACCACTGCTTCCGTTTTCCTTTTATTGGTTCCTGGATAATTAACAAAGGTGAGATTTGGGTACCCAGATCCACTTGGGTCCCTTTTGATTGTAAAAAGTGTGAATAAGATCCCCTTTTGGCCAGGCAGGAGGATCCCTGTTATTCTTTTAGCCCTGGTGGATCTAGAGGTATATCTACCTTTATTATTAAACGAGTTAAATCTAGGTGGATATCTTCTACCTGATTGGTTCCTATTGTTTCTAGAGGTGTATCTACCTTCATCATTAAGCAATTTAAATTTAGGTGGATGTCTTCTGCCTGATCGGTTCCTGTTGGTTCTAAAGAGATATCTTCTTCCTGTCCTATTTCTATTATTCCTATGAGGATATCTTTGTCCTGTTCCCCTCCTTGGTTCACCCCTTTCATTGTTCCTTTTGATGTAGGAGATGCTGCTCTCAAGAGCCTTGGAGTTTTTATTGCAAGGTACAAAGGACTCCATGATCTATTGCACGATCCTTTGGTTCTGATTTTGAACCAGATCCCATACTTGGTGATAAACTCACCTTGCTCATATCATCGAGCATAACAGAGGACTTGGTCCACTTCATAGTATCCTCTAATTTAGCTTTGGCCTAGTCAAGTTCTTTCAAGAGAATCTCATTCTTATTTGACATCTTGCCTATCTCATCCCCTAGTTTCTTAACTTTTTCTTCTAGGTCTGATTGGGTTAGACTCATAACATTTTTATCCTTTCTAGAGGACTTAAGACCGACAATTTCTAATTGTAGTTTTTGATTGACATTCTCAAGATCTACATTCTTAGTTCTCAACTAAGAGTCCTCTAAAAGAAGGTCCTTGGAGTCAAAAATAGTCAGATAGGCTTCAATCATGACTTGCGACAGGAACATAAGCTTTTTCTTTGAATACAAATAAATATTAGCTTTAGCTTGTTCAATACTTACCTTGGTATAAAATAGTGCATCATCCAGATCATGAGATCCCACTCCTGCCATTAGTGCTAGATTCTCCTGCTTGATATCAACCTCGTTAGCCTTGAGATCAGTTGCTTCAATGACCCGATCCTTGTCACTTTCATCATCTGATTCATCCATAGCAACAAGACCTAGGAAATCATACTTCTCAGGTTCCTTAATAGCCCTGAGAGATTGATTTTTAGGTCCTCACCATCATATTCTTCCTCCAAGTTACCTGCTAGTGTCGCTAAGGCTCTTTGCACTAAGAGATCCACTTCCTGATTAGTCATGCTTCTATCCTTGCAAACGTATGGTTCAGCCTTGGTTTCCTTGGGTTTCTCTGGAGCGTTCTTCTTGTATTCAAGTGCCTAAAGTGGACAGAACTTAATGAAGTGGTCAGGGCTTCCATACTTATGACATAGTTGTTCCCTCAGATCTTTCTTAGCTTGTCGTTGAGTGGTCCTTCTTTGTCTACTAGTTCCTTTTCTTAGCACCTGCTAAAACTTCTTGGTGATCAGGGCAATGTTTTCTTCCTCATAGTCCTCTTTCTCAGTGGCTTTCAGAACCAAGTTCTTGTCCTTCCTTTTATTGTTGAGCTTCTCCTAATTTTTCTTTAATTTATAACTAACCATGGTTCCCATCAGCTGATCCATGGTCATGTTTTCAAGATCCTTAGATTCAATGATGGCTTCAACTTTGCTTTCCCAGGATTCAGGTAACACACTCAGCAGCTTCCGAATGGCCTTCTCGGTGGGAATAACTTCACCTAAGGAGTAAATCTCATTGACAATGGCAGAGAATCTGGTTTCCATAGAATGTATGGTTCCTCATTTGTGCATTCTGAACAACTCATACTATCGATTGAGATTATTAATTTTTGCCTTCTTCACTTGAGTGTTTCCTTCTTGAGCAACTTGCAGTGTGTCCCAGATTTGTTTAACATCTTGACAAGAGGATATCCTATTTTATTCGTCAGAACCCATGCCACACAATAATATTTTCTTGGTATTGGCATTGTTCGGAATAGCGATCTTGTCAGCATCATTCCACTTGCTACATTCCTTAGGTACTCTTGGAGCACCTGAGGTTGTCCCATCTTTCATGGGAATAGTTGGTTCGTTGAGCACAACATTCCAGAGATCAGGATGTTCCCCCTCAATGTGATTCATCATTCAAGTTTTTCACCATCTGTAATATTATCCGTTAAACAGTGGAGGTCTTGATTGAGAAGCTCCTTCTTGTGCAGTGGTGGGGTAGCCATTATCGTTTCAAAGTAGTTATCCTTACTTTGAAAAGACCTGCTCTGATACCAATTGAAAGGATTAGTACCCCTAAACTGCTAGTGAACCAGGTTCAATAACTAGTATAAACGCGCACACAAAAAGAAGTAAAGTGACCCGACAACTTATAGTGGAAAAACTCATTTCTCAAGGAAGAAACAACCACTACCTACACTAATAGGATTTCAACAACTTCACTAACTTCAAACGATTAAAGTCAACTTACAACTCACTCAACAAACTCAACTATTGAGAGTCAAACCCTCTCTCAATTAAAACTCACACAAAGAAAAGAACAACTTCTTACAATATATGTCGCTAAACAAAGATTCTAGGAAGATTGTCAAACAGACTTGAACAATCAAGAAAACCTAACTCTAGATCTTGCTTGAATGCTCTCACTAAGTACCCGTGCTCTTGCTGAATGCTCTCGCCGATTTCATATTGCAAAATTTGTGTCTCCTAGGGTTGATGATTGTATTTATGTTGAACCATAGAGACATTCCAAGACTCCTTTGTTGAGTAGGACCACACAATTCTTTTCCATAAAAGAGTCATTTTCCTAAGCTGCTGCCTTAGCCAAATCCTCTTCTTATTTTGTTTCCATAAATACCACTTCTACTTTGACTGGAATTCTGCTCATCTCCCCTAGTGCAGCTATGCAGGACCTGGTTCCTTATTGTGTTGTTGCTGGTTCTGTTTGTCATTTATTAAAAAAACAGTCATACCTACAAATATCCTAACAAAACTCGATCCTCTTTTTCTATTCTTTCATCTAGACAACTACACTTGACATGAAATTTTCAATAAATCAAAATTACATTTATCTTCAAGGAAATGACAAAAAATGTAGGTAGTTAAAGCAATTTTTTATCCAAATAAGTCACCCAACAAAATTGAAATTGATATTCCATATTCTGAGTATCCAATATACAATTGTTACTTCTAATAAAAAGGGGACAATACAATATACAACAATATATATTTCTCATGTTGATTTTTAAGACAAGGGTTCCCAGGAAACAACCTCTCTACTTTTATGAGGTAGTGGTAAGATTTGGGTACATTCTACCCTCCCCAGACCCCACTTGTGGAATTCCACTGGGTATGTTGTTGTTGTTGTTGTTGTTGTTGTTGTTGTTGTTGTTACATATTTCTCATGTTCACAGGTTTAAGCCATTGGGACTTTCAAAAATAGACGATCTCCATAAAAAAAATTAACATTTTTACATTGAGGAGCTTAATTGAACCTATGTATTTAGTATGGACAACTGCAATCCAACAAAGAAAAGGATACAACTGCAATGAAGACAACATCATATGTTTTTCTTTGTATCTTTTAATCCCACATTACTATTGTGTCAAAGTGTTACTTCATGTCAGAGAAAGCCTGCATTCTCTTAGCAACATAATTTTACAACATAAGTAAAATCATAGAGTCTCTATTGTTAAGCATGTACACATTAGTCATAATCAAGTCTAATTAAAAAACACTTACAGAGAATGAAATCATACCAGTAATGTCTCTATAACATACAAAAAATTACCTTACATATACGATACAAACTTTTGTTAAAAAGATTTTGGTGAACACCCTCCATCCACCTAGGTTTGCCTTCGACTGCATATGAGTTATCAAATGAATCGGCATAAATCAAATAGTACCATGACGATATAGCAAATTGGTCCAAGAGTTTCAACAATAAAGAGAGAACATTAAGATAAGCCTTAAGAGTTCATTTCTTACTTGTCAGTATAAGCTATCAATATATCAACAGAACAAGCAGTTTCTTGAAAGTCCTCGCCCATTTCTTCCACTGAGCTCCAAAAATTTCTTTGTGCAATTGGAGGATAATGCTTCAGCGCTAATGGTATATAATTGATGAGATAATTCTATAATTTCTATTAAAGTACAAATAAAGTAGAACTGTAGTAACCCATTGTATTAAAAAAAGTAAACTTACGAATAAGCACATATTTAGCTTGTTAAGCTAAAGAGAAAAGACATGCATATGAAGAAGTCATTTTAGGGAAAGCAAAGTAAAGCAGCAAGAATAAAGATAGATGGGATGAAGCACACCACTAACTCACGTTTAACAAAAATTGAATAAAATCCCCTTGCTTAAAAACAACTACAACATAGTTAGCTATGTAAAATATGGAAGAAAACAAAAGATTTCACCTACCTATTGGAAACACTTGAAGACATACACACTTGACAAAATACACCAACGACAAATCTTTTATAGAGAATTTGCACTTAATAGTCGTCTTCACTTAAAATCTATATTCTTCTTATAAATTTTGGCTTCTCCCAAATATTTTTTCTTCTGGATCTTTAAGTACGCTCTGAGTTAATAATAATAAGATACCAGTAAAATTCCATAAAAAAAATGTTAAGTACATATACATCAAACCATAGAAAATGATTCACTGATATAACAAATTAAAAAACCAACAAAATAGTGATCAACTTTCAAAAGTTATCCAAAATTCCATCAGAAAGAGAAAAATGAAGAAAGAAGTTGAATAAAGAGAAGAAAATATCTCAATAGAAGCCACAAAGATATGAGCACATGAAAACTAATTAGGAATGACATAAAATTAGGAAAAAAAGAATGAAGGTCGCGTATTAGGGTAAAAGATTAATAGGTTAGTAAAGGTAGGATGTTTTTCCTACATTTTGATGTGGTAGATAAATAGAATTTGTCACGTCTTTTGTGTTGTTACTGCCCATCACTTATTTTGCTGCTTTTATTTATAGAATTGTCATTGCTTTTCAGTTTAATCATTATTCTATATCTATTATTTTTCTGCTTTGAGGGCTGATATATTTAAGCCGATAGGGTCTCTTGGAAATAACCTTTCTATCTCTTCTATCTCTATGAGGTTGTGGTAAGGTTTGCATGCACTCTACCTTTTCCAAATCCCACTTGTGGAACTAGGCATGTTATTGTTGTATAGAATTGGTAAGAAAAGAAAAGCCAATTATATTGTAGACGAATCAAATCAAAATATTTTCCTTGCTTAAACTCAAGCCAAAAGAAAAAAATACAAAAACCAAATTTACAAATGCAACTGTCAAGTGAGTGGAGATTGGAATTGCAACTTCACTATTGATCTTTCCTTACCTAAATTCTAATTTTGTCAAATGCTTCATGTCTCTGAAGTATATACAAGTGAGGAATACCATTGAATTATGAGGGTGAGAAAATAAATTGTCAAGTACTTATTATTAATAGAGCTAAAATTTATACATATAAAACTGTTAGTAGCTTCTTCTTAACATTAGTTTTTTTTAGGGGAACTTTCATAAATATCCTAGGCTTGAAACTTAATATGATTAAATAGTTATATTTACATAATTACACAATATAACCTCAGCTATGTGTCCTGGAGAGGAGGAGAGAGGCGAACTGTATATGTATAATTTGACAAATTGTATATGTATATCTATCAAACAATTATATATGTGTAATTAATATACATATATATTTGTATATCTGGCGAGTGAGATTGAGAGGAGGGAGGAGAGAGAGGTGAAAGAGAGTAGAGAGAAGTGAATTGTATATGTATGTCTGTCGAATTGACTATGTATATCTATTAAATAATTATATATATGTGACTAGTATACGTTAGCAATTGTATATCTGCAAGAAATTGCACAGAGAGAGAGAGCGGAGAGAGGCAAGAGAGAAGAAGAGAGGATAGAGAAATTAACAACAAAACACTAACTATAGCAACAAAATTCTAACTATAACTATAAATTGTAATTTTTTCAAATTACTGTTATATGATATAATTATAGGGGTGTTCATGGTTCAATTTGGATTGGTTAATGGTTAAAACCATAATCAAACCAATTTAGTCGATTTTTAAATTTCTAAAACCAAATCAAACCAAATAACAAAAATAATCGTCGGTTTGGTTATTTTCAATTTGGATTGGTTTGGTTTATTTTTTTGGGTTATTTTTCGATTTGAAAGTAATAAATTGTTGAAGGCATACACATCTAAAAAATAATCGTTGTTTTGGTTATTGTCGGTTTGGATTGGTTTGATTTTTATTTATTTATTATCTTTCAGTTTGAAAGTAATACATTTGTTGAGGGTGTCACGCCCCGTGAGGGTACCTTGGGCGTAACTGTCATGACCCAGACCTAGGGCCTAGATGTGACACGGCGAATGGGAACTCGAGAGTTCCCAAACAATCCTCAAGATACCAAAACTCACATGATCGATTCAGAAGCGCATATAAATAAACACATAATACTACGGGACGGGAAATAGTACTCACTCTATGGGGCATTTCAGGACTTAGGATCTTTCCATCACAACATATCACAAGCTATCAATCACATAACCAACTCACATAATGATAGTCAAGATAACCAACCCATATTATAGAACATAAGTCATATCACATAGCATAAAACATAAGGAGGTTTACAAGATGTCCAATGGTGCCTCTACATAGATGGGTTGGGGGCCAAGACATTCCCTGGGGTCTCCCTCACTACCACTACAAGAAAATAGGTCTTTAACGAGGGAAAATTCCATAGATAAAAGTATTAATTCGGTTGTTATTAGTCAATAAAGACTTGCAAAAATCTTGTCATCACCGGTCGTTAAAAGCTTTAATGACAACAAAAATCCAGTCGTTAAAAAGCTTTAACGACGACAAAAATCTGGTAGTTATATCTCTTTTTAGTAACCAGATTTTTTCTTCACTAATTGATATTCTAGTTATTAAAAAAACAAAGGGAAGCTCGGTGCACTTTTGGGGAAGGGCCCGGACCACAAAGATCTACTGTATGTAGCCTTAGCTTGCATTTATGCCAAAGGCTGTTACCAAGGTTTAAACCCATGACCTTCTGGTCAGATGACAACAACTTTACCAGTTATTCCAAGGCTCCCTTCATTTCTAGTTATTAAAACCTTAATTATAACCACAAATCAGATCAGCAAAAGTGCATATATATATGCACACACACACACACAAATACGTGCACATATGAAAACATATGAATTGATTATATTCATATTAAATTTCATCGTTAACTATAAAGAATGATATTGCGTAACATTACAAAAATATAGACATACAAATTGTATGATATTATATTTTTAACTCTTAGTAAAAGAAAAATTAGAATATCTTTAAACAATTTCTAAAAAATGAAATGCATTCTTCCCGTGCTTCAAAAAAATTTCGTATCTTATACTTCTTCATACTTTCTCTGAAGATGAGTTATTCAAATTGCATGATCTATCAAAAGACAAGTATAAAAACTTCATGTAAGGTTATTAATAACAATCCTAATAGATATTATCTTCTTCTTCTTTTTTTTTTTTGCAAAATCAAAGATTAACTACTTATATAATGAAATATAAAATTTATTTCTGTTCTCACAACCAAACAAAAAGAAAGTTGGGCTTTCTAGTTCTAGACATAAAGTTGTTTGTTTTGTATTTTGCACCTTAAGGTATTGACTTATTGCACATTGTTTCATTGATAAAATTCGCAACTTCTTTTTATTTCACTTTTTATACTAATAGTATTCACCTAATATAAATAATTCAATATCATTAAAATATTATGAAATACAAATCAATTATATATTCCTAAATTTTAAATAATAAAAAATCATAATTTCTTAATTAATTTAGTAGTTGATTATATGTCATATAAAGCTTTTTACATTTTCTGATTGTAAAATTTTACTTTATACTTTTCTAACTCAACGAATGATTTTTCTTTGTATACACCTATTAGTTTCACAACCAATAATGAAAAAGAAGTCGACACAATATATATTTTTTTATTAGCAGAAACATTATTACTGAATATTGATTCTTAAGTCTATTGATCGAGGTAATTTGCAAGTGGGAAAACATTTATCCTCTTGAGAAAATTACTTACTAACAAATTTATATAACTTTTTTACCTTAAATTAATCTCATAAGCTCATAATTATATATTTAATATTATAACTTTTATTTTTAATTTTTTGTTTCATTACAATTTTTTGTTTTAACCTACTTCATCTTGCATCTTTTAAAAAGTCAATTAAAGATGAATAAATTGTCTCTCAAAATATATATATATA
>DF358194.1:3465-14062 GCA_000787875.1 Solanum virginianum
TCTTAGATATAAGGGGTGGAAGATAAGTAATGTTGTTATTGGTGGGTGGCGGTTAAGAGTGTTGCAGTGTTGCGTTAATTTCTTTCTTTTTTTTAGTTACTTTTGGCACTTACACATCTTGCTTAATGTATTGATGAAGTATGAAGCCAAAAACATCATATTCCTTTCCCTTGCCAATTTTTCATGCATAAGGAACATGGTAATGTTTATATGCGCAGGCAAGTAGGTTACTCGAATGACTTGTCCTTTCAGATTTGTGACAAATAGACTTCTCTAGTCTTTATACATACATACATATATATATATAATATATATATATATATATATATATATATATTTATATATATATGATTTGTTGTAATAGAAGCAGTCTCTCCTTTGCTGAGTGCTTTTGGTTCTCCTTCACCTCACGTTTTTGCTCAGTGCTTATGGGTTCTTCGTTTAGTCCAACTTATTACTATATTGGGTATCTTTGGATGTAAATATATTGGTATATGTTCTTAGTATTAATATTGGGGGTTTGTATCATATGAATATCATTAGATTTGAAATATTAAAATCATTAAGACTTAATTAGGTTTAATTTTGGGAATTGTCTATAGAATTGGTTAGTTTTTGGGTCTATATTAGGTCATATCATGGGTGTTGTTCGTTTCAAAATTTAATTGTGAATTCTTATTGGATTAGATCGTGGTGCTTTGGATTCTATTTGAAAGGGGAAGGCTCCAATCTTGCAGTGAGTGTTCAATTATTAAGACAAGTGAATTTCTCGACTCTATTTAAGTGTATAGAATTGTGTATTTCCTTGTTGTTTGTGTTGAGATTAATAAAACATGATGACGGCTTGAGTTGTTCTAGTTGAATGGTCCTGATGATGAAAAGGGGATAATAAAACACAACTTGTTTATATATTGATATGTGATATGTCGAGAATGATTTGAAACATTTATTGAGTTATTATTGATGTTGTATCATGATCATGTTGTTGAAAATTTTGTATAGTTAGAAAAATGACCATCTTATCATTATGTATGTGAACATATCTAATTGCATTGATTACGAGACAAGATTGTGACAAAGGTTATGTGAATTGAGAAGAAATAAAAAATTAAAGAGGATGTACCATTTCGAGGGATGTGTCTCACGTCGTGACAGATACTATAATTCGAGGGTCATGTCGCACGTCGCGACAAATACTATAATTCGAGAAACGTTTTGCATGTCGCAACGAACACTATGATTCAAGAGACGTGTCGCACGTCATGACAGATACTATGATTCAAGGGTCGTATCGCACGTCGCGATAGATGCATGGACTAATAAGTTCCCTATAAGTCTTGGACTGAGAGACAGTGGGTGTATTTCACTAGGTCAGACATGCATCATTATATTTGACATTGCATTGCATTACACATCATTATCTTTATGAACTTATAAGTGCCTTTTGTGGAACTTGTGATGAATGGACTTTATCCTTATTTTGTTGATCTATAAATATTGGTGTGGTTATTGAGTTATATGCTATGTGCATTGTGAACTGTTAGGTTGGACTGATTTATGCAGGTTGTAGTTCTAGAGGTTTGGTTGGAGAGTTAGGAGTACTTGTATTCTGTATTACTTGACTTGTGTTTAGGAGTTTACTTGCTGGGTACCATGTAGTTGGTACTTACCCCTTGCTTCTATATTTTTGTAGGTTATGCGTTCGGCTTTTCATGATACTATCTTTCTCTTCTTATTCGAGTCTTTCTATAGAGATTAGTGAGATAGTTATTTGTCATCTCAGTGAATCCTCCTCCTCCTATTTATGATCTTGTTCTACTCTAAAGACAACATCATTTGAGACTTGTATTTTTTCTTTCAAAATTAATGTAATACATTAGAGGCTTGTGCAGGTGACAATCAGATTTTGGGAAATTTTATTTAAGTTTGCTAATTTTTCGCAATTAAACCTTTATTTTTATTATCCTTCCGCATTCTTATTTTTATAATTAGGTTTTAAGTTGACTTATCTTGGTGGGATAAGACGAGTGTCAACACGTCCATTTTCGGGTCGTGACATTCATGTATTTACAATATACTATATCTAAGTAGATTCATGTATCTAGGATACATATGTTGACATCCAATTTTTACCCTCCATGATATAAATCAATCATCGAGCTTTTAATCTTAACAATTTGAAATAATTAACTTTCGAAAAAAAAATATGTATATATATATATATATATAATTCTCAAATAAATTTCCTTTTTATTTTGGGAAGTTATTATTCATAATTATTTCAGGTTGGTAATATTAAAAACTCTTTAATTAATTTGTATAATACGTCGTGTAGTCAAATTAGTCAATCGAATTCAATTTGATTACTTTTAATTAGCTACCAGTCAGGTTAATAGTTGGACCGCCTCTCGCATGTGTCCAATCTCTGCACCTAGCTGAGGGGCTGGAGGCTCCATTACTTGAACCTTGGGAGCTAGCGATGTAGCCGAACTAGCTGTCGGGGGTACAATATCTGGCTCACTCTGGGCACGAGCCCTAGTAGTCACCCCGGGCTCGACTGGTCTCACCTACCGCTGCAGACTTGCCCTTCCGGGCAGTTGGAGTCTTTCTCGGAGGCATCGCTGAAAACAAAATATTTGGTCAGAAAGGAGTCATCCTAATAACACAGCTCTATCGCATGATCTAAGATCAAAAAGAAAGATATAACATCTTAAATGTCCTGTAGTCTCCTGTTTATAGATGTTGTGCACAACACACCGATAAACAAGACTCTACTAGATACGGTCTATGGACATTCCAAGAACGAACTGCTCTGAACCCACTTCTGTCATGACCCAACCCCATGGGCCGTGGTTTAAACTGCTCTGATACCACTTCTGTCACGATCCAACCCCGTGGGCCGTGACTATACCCGATAGGGGTATCCAGACAGTATTACCAAACCAAACTCAAATTATAGCCATCTTAGATTTTATAGAAATTTTGGCAGAGTTTTCTCTGATTTATTGACCCGGATTGGGCACCCAAACACCATCACAAAGTCGAGTTACAAACAAACGACTTATATTTTTTTTAAAAATATTTGGTAGAGTTTCTTTTGTTTTACGGAATATCCCAAAATAACCCTGTATATCAGCAGATACCAACAGAGATCATGCAGAGTCAACAGAACAATATATATACATATACGGGCCGACAAGGCCACCATGGCGGGTAAAGCCGCCCAACATACACATCATGCAAGTCTCATCAAACGAACTGGGCACAATCCACACCTATATGTCCATAAACCTCTAAACATACTGACAGAATCATAGAACGGGATAGGGCTCCGCCGTACCCTCGAATAAATACATACAAAGCAACAAATGAGGGTATACCAAAAGTGGGCTCCGAAACAAGAAGAGCCCTGCAAACAGCAGTAGGATGTCCTAAGCTGGTGGGTCACCAAACTATACGTCGGTACCTGCGGGCATGAAACGCAGCCCCCGAAGAAGGGGGGTCAATACGAAATACATACTCAGTATGCAAAGTAGAAAGTACAAAATATAAATCTGAGTAGTAATCAAAACAAAAGTATGGAAGGCAAATGCATATCCAAAAATATTAACAAGTTTACATTCAAAATGCAAATCATGCATAGGGCACAGGAACTATGGTCGCCCGCCCGTCAATAGCGTCATAACACCAGAAAGTTTCAAATCTACGAATCCCCGTCATATATCACAACACAGAAATAGCATAAGTGAGACAGACATTATGTATCGTCGTCCCTGTACTCACCCAAACACAGCAGAAAATCCAAGTGAGGCAGGCGTTACGTATCGTCGTCCCTGCAGTCACCCAAACACAGCATAACACCGGAGTACATCATAATGCACACGACAACTAACCGGCCCGAGAGCCGGCGAACGATACCATAGTAGGCATGAGCGGAGCAGTGAGTAATCATATGCATAAAGTCATTATCATAAATCTAAAAGATAAGTAAAGTAGCCATATTTGAAATCGGAAGAACAATTATTACATATTCTTTCAAAAGTTACTAAAATTACATAAAAGGGCATCGCGAGACCCACAGACGGGTGGAGACCCGAACTGGCCCAGCCTATGGAGAACATACTCATCCTAGATCATACAAACTCCTACAATAATTTCAAAGCAATCCGAGCTCTTCGGTAAAAGTTATAGACATTTATAGTTTTTGGACTGTTAAAGAATAAGTTCTTTAAAAACAACTCAACTTTCACATACCTTTTGCAACTTATAAATTCCAAAGACATAAGGATCAATGTTATGACGTTTTAACATAAGAATACCAAGGAACAAATGCAAATCATAAACATGCTCGGATTGTAGGATAGAGTTTCCTCGAGGCTCGTATTATGGCCTATTGTACCTAAGGCATGCCGAAAAGGAAGGTTGTTTTACATACATCAAACACTCTCCAATGTAACCCTAACGCAAGCTGATTCCAATTACACTTCGGGTTGCCCAAGGTCTACAAACAAGTCATAAACTGTCAACCATTAGCTAAAGACTTCTTGAGCATTAAATTCTCACCTTGCCCTTAATTCTACAGAAATTTGGGCAGCATTTCCCCTGAAAATAGGCCATCCCGAGAATTCAACTTGGCCAAATCATTCAACAACAACAATAACAGCAACAACCTAGCAACATCAATAACCAATTTGAAAGGCTATACAACAATAATAACTCACTTTTTCATCATCTTAACAATATTCATAATTTCGGCTAGCACACCAACATACCCATATAGATGATTTTCAATCATTCCTTCACCCTACAATGATCATAATATACTCACTATGCATCAATTCATAGTTCCAACATAACACAACACAACACAACATACACATACCCATATGGCCCCAAATATCTTCACACACAACTCACTTCCAACATTTCATATTTCATGATTTTTCCTCATTTTAACATTCTACAACATGCTTACAACCTTTATAACGCATAAACAAGATCAAATCTTACCTTTCTTCTTCAATTCCACAAGTGGGCTAGGGTTTTCAAAAGTGAGAAAATAGAGGGCTAATTGCTTCAACAACACTTCTACGCTACTTAGGGACCTCAATATAGGGGGTTTGCATCAACAAATAATTTTTGAAAAGGCTAGAAATAATTTTTTAATTTTCCTCTCCTAGGCCGAGAGTTCTTGGAAATGTTATTCTTCAACTTTGCTTCTTTTTCTCTTAAATTTTCTAAGTGTAGAATGAAAGGAAATAAAGGGGTTATCTTATATATATAAAGCAAGACTTGGCCACTTGTACATGGCCCACACCATACTTGTTCCAATTAAAATTTAATACCAATTTATGTGGACACCATCTAATTAATTCATGATCTCCAACTTTCAAAAATTTTACTTTTGGTCCTAAACTTTTCCTAGTTGTTCCAGTGAAGGACATACGGGTTCCAACACTTATCTTAGATGCTTTCATGGTTTCGCTTTCAAGCTTAAGATTTCGAAATGCATGTCTGCCCTAAGTTCATGACTGTTAAATGCATGATTTCAATGTTCTTGCTAACTAACTTGCTTCACCTTCGCGCCTTTATGTGGTTTGTTATCCTCCTATCTAGTTCGAATGAAAAGTATGCATTTGGGTTACTATGTAGTGACTAAGATAATGGGATACTGTTCTGATGGTTTTAAAAGGGTTAAATTCCAGGTTACTGGCGATTCCAGCCCTATTTTGGTTTTGATCTCATGAGAATTGAGTCCATCTTGTCTAGCTCATGCGATTTAGCTTCTTATAAGTTAATGTGAAAATGTTTTCTGGTCGTCTAGTGTTAAAACTAGTGTTAATGGCTTTGTGTTGTCATCATGCTTGCTGGTTCGTTTGTTTCATCCTGCTCTTTTCAGTCTACTGTTGATTTATTGATTTATTGTTTGCTTGTACTGTTGTTTAGAGAGACACATGATGGGTAGTTTTAAAGGTTTATTATATTGAGACGATATTCCCTTGTATCAAATGGCATTATTTCGTTTCTCTATTTTCTGGTTGTCTCTTGGTGTGGTTATGTGGAGCTTTTTTATTCCTTTCCAAAATTTGGTCTCATTTGTGGCTATTTTTATTGATCATTATTCCAATTTATCTCATTTGATGCATGTAAACCTTTCTCGAGCCCACTGGGCTCCGCTTGCATCCATATTGGACCACGGAGGCCCAATTCTTCGCATTCAATAGCCTTGGGACATTGTCGAGTTAAATGGAAGCTGATATACAGGTTTTCGGAAGCTAAATCAGCATATATACCTTGATATACACTAATGTGCAGCAGATATACACTAAGTGTATATCACAGAAAATGTGGGCCACAAGCCCATTGGCAAGAGCAGCAGCAGATGGCTTTAAAGGGCTGAGCAGGCCCAAAACTTAAACTGGGCAGATTTTGAATTTGGGCCTGCCAAGCCCAATTTCCATTCCCTCTATCTTTTCTTGTTTTATTATTTTATTTATAACGTTTGTTGTTATTTGATACTAACTCTAACATTATTGGTATTATTATTTGTTATTAATCTAATTGTTTTCCATAATATTTATTATTATTTGATACTAACTCTAACATTATTTGTATTATTATTGGTTATTAATCTAATTGTTTCCCCAACATTGCCTCCATTTATGTTAATTTTCATTATCAATGATTTTCTTAAGTGTTAAATTATTTGTACAATTATTTTTGGTTTGAAATAATAATTAATTTTTTAAAAACTTAGTTAATCTTGCGCAAAATTGGTCCATTCTTTCAAAATTTATGTTTAGTTTGAAGTGTTCGTTAATTTTAAACTTAGCCAATTTTTGCAAATTAGTCTATTCTTTCATGATTAATATAATTTTTTTCCAATTTAGTCAACATCTTTCAAATTTAGTCAAGTCTTTCAATTTAGTCTACATTTTTTCCAATTTAGTCAACATCTTTCAAATTTCGTCAAATTATTTCCAGTCTAGTCGAGTTCTTTCAAATTTAGTCAACATTTTCAAGTTTAGTCAATTCTTTCAAGTCTAGTCGAGTTCTTTCACATTTGGTCACATTCTTTTTTTAACTAGTCAACTTTTAAACTAGTCAACTTTTTCCAAAGTCCATCAAATCTTTTAAAAGTTAGTCAATTCCCTAATCGTCGGTCGACCTCACGTTAGCGGTCATTTTGAGTTATTATGTTCTTCTCAAAATGGAAATTGAACCCGAACCCTTCTTTTGGTATTTTAAAAAGATTTTTCTGTTAGGTCTTTTTAAATGTTTATTGATTTTCTGATTATCCTTAAAATTATGTGGCGACTCTTTCAATTTTTGAGAATTTGATTTGTACTTAAATTAATTAAGTATTAAATCAGATTTTCGAAAACAAAGTCATTTTTCGGATTAACAACATATACAAATCTTGATGTCTCCCTCCCTCCCATCTCGTTCGCCACTCTTCTATGTATCTAGTATTCCATTTCAAATACATGTGAATCTCATCAGATACATATAGTTTATGTATCTAGTGTGATTCGCATGTATTTGGAATACATGACTATTTCACTTACCTCTCTCCTGATTTTTAGTGTATATGGTAGCGGAATAGACGTATCTAGGTGTATCTTCTTGATATCCCGGATCAGACACACGTGTACCACACCAAATACGTGTATCTAGTGTGATTCAGATGTATTTAGGATGCATGACTATTTCACTTAACTCTCTCCCTATTTTTAGTGCATAGCAAAATACATGTATCTAGTGTATCTTCCTCGATATATAGTAGGAAACTCTTAAATAGCGATAAGATACCCAAGTTTATATATACATGTATATAATTAGTTAATTACAACATTTTATTTCTGTTCCATTAATTTCTATAACTTACTTGTCCTATAGTTTCTAGTAAAATAATTAGTAAAGCACATAAATTAACCTTAACTAATTAATTATTCCTTATATGTAATACCAGGAAAATGCATTAACAGGCTCAGCTACCACAATGCTTCAAAGAAAAGTATGAACTTATTGGTAAAATATGGTTATAACTTGTTGAAGAAACCAGCTTCCAATGACAATTCTGAAATCAATGAAGAAGCTTTAAAGAGGTAAAATATTTAGCCAATAACCTTAAATAGTAAATACTTTATACTTATATTTTATAGATCTTATATATATATGATTTTTTAATTTCCTATAAATCTATTTATTGTTGATTATAATATTGTATTCTTTGTAGGTTTGCAAAATTACTATTTGACGGAAAGAAACTCCAAGCAGACAAAACGTCTTATTGATTCATGATATTGAACTTTAGTAGTACTTATTATGCTCTATATTATAATTATTAAAGTATTTCAATCTCAAAAATAAAGAGAATGAGGGATAAATTTCTATAGAACTATCTTTCTATGTAATGTAATCTTACGATTGCGTTGAATCTTCTTTCCTAAGTAAAAAGAAATATTATTATTTTCTAGGAAAATTAAGAAATGAGGAGCAACTTCGTTGGAGTTTGCTACCATTTAAACCAGGAATTTAAAGAGCAATCACTCAATATAAACATTACTTTCTCAGTTCATTTTTATTTTTAACTATATTAAAATTATATGTTTAATTTTAAAAAATTAAGAGATAGTTTATTATTTTATTAATTCTTTATACATCCTTCCTATTAATTATAGTAATTTTTCAATCCATTTCTCAAAGTGTTAATTTATTATACTAAAAAAATGATATAATAAAATTATTCTTTATTTACTTTTTAAAAAAATATGTAATCAATATTGAACAAATAAAAATGAACGAAAAAATTATCTGCCAAGCTATAATTTGCTAAAAGAAACAAATGAATAGCAACAATAATATAATTTCTGAGCCAAAAAATCTATAAACTTGTAGTTTACATTATTTTGGGTACATTGAAAAAGATTCAAGAAATCAATTAGCTAAAGGCATCAAGGTGGATCAATAATATAATGTAATTGAAGTCAAACATATGAGATGGTATGACAGTTATTCTATTCAAAAGACATTATTATTGTTATAAATAATAAATATTATATTAATATATTATATTTACGTAAGTTACAATAATATAATGTAATTGAAGTCAAACATATGAGATGGTATGACAATTATTCTACTCAAAAGATATTATTATTGTTATAAATTATAAATATTATATTAATATATTATATCTATGTAAGTTATCTTTTTTAATATAGATATAAATATAAATAATTTTTTAATTTTTTCTATTTATTTTTACTTATTCATTATATTAAAAATAGATGTCTAAAAATATTTGTTTACTTTATAAAATTAAGAGATGATTTTATATTTTTAATTTCCTACTTTATCGCTAATTATAATTATTTTTTATTATATTTTTAAAATATTATATTTAAAAAATAATTTAATAAAATTTACTTTATTATATAATATGTTGTAATTGTTGTGCTAAGTTAATAATAAACAACTATTGTTAAAACGAAACTAAGAGTGAGATTTCCTTAATTGCAAACTCATGAAGTAACTTGTCCCTCATTTCTCTCAACTTTCCTCTAATCTAAAATAAAAATTAAATTAAAAAATATTTGACAAACAAACAAAAAAAAATTAAGTAGAAATTCATCTATACATGAAGTGGCTATATTCAGTAGAGATAAAGCCACGTAGCTGATAAATTTTAATTGTTAGCAGTAGAAGCAAAAGCCACGTAATATTTAGGGCATTATTCCTTGAAATGCTAAGAAATTAAATAACAAAATATGTCCATAAAACATGTAAGAAATTAAATAACAAAATATGTCCATAAAACATGTTAATAATAATACTTCCTTTTCTTTGTCCCATATTATATAAGTATTTTTGTATCAATATTTATGTAATATTATATGAGTATTTATTAAATTAAAATAAAAAATTAATTATTTTTTTATTTTATTTCATAATTAATATAATATTTAAAAGTTTGAAGAGGTTGATTAATTACTTTTACATTCAAAGAATAAATATTTTTTATTTTAGGTATATTTTTTTAATTTAATTTAATATATATTAATTAAAGAATAAAATTATAAAATTTATTGATATATTAATAATTTCTTATAATATGAAAAGTGACTATATAATATGAGACAGAGGTAATATTGATAAAGAGTCACATTTCTTTAATTGCATGCAAAAGCATGAAGTAACTTGTGCTTCATTAATTCTTTATAATTTTCATCATCAACAAAAACAAGAAATTATGAACTTTTTAACTATCAATCTATCTTCTCTATTCATCTTTCTTTTTCCACCTTTAATCTATCTAATCCTCAATCAATTCTTGAAACCCCAAAATCTTCCACCTTCACCATTCCAATGGCCAATAATAGGCAACATCCCAAATGTCATTGGCACAAAACCCCACATCATAGTTTCAAGAATATCTCAAAATCTTGGTCCTTTGATATCATTAAAACTAGGGAATCAACTTGTAGTCATTGGGTCTTCACCAAAATCTTCAATGGAAATCTTGAAAACTCATGACAGGGAACTCTGTAGTCGCTATTCTCCAAAAGCAACCCCAATAAAAGAATCAGATCTC
>DF358194.1:14110-34493 GCA_000787875.1 Solanum virginianum
AGCAACCCCAATAAAAGAAACAGATCTCAAGAGATACTCACTTCTTTGGTCTACTGAGTGTAATAGTCACTGGAAATCTATAAGGGGTTTATGGAGAACTGAACTTTTTTCTAGTAAAGCCATGGAATCATATGCTGACAAAAGGGGAAAAGGGGTTCTTGAAATGGTGGAATTCTTGAATTTTAAAGAGGGTAAAGTTGTGAAAATTGGGGATGTTGTTTTTGGTAGTGTTTTTAATGTTTTGGGGGAGATTTGTTTTTCAAGAAAGATGGTTAAGTTGGAAGATGAGAGAGCTACAAGTGAGATGAAAGGGAATATTTGGAGGTTTATGGAGTATGGGACAACTCCAATATTAGCTGATTTTTTCCCAATTTTTGATGGGGTTGTTGACATTCAAGGTAAGAAGAAGGAGGCAAAGAAGTGTCTTGATAATTTGTTTAAAATTTGGGAAGGGATAATAAAGGAGAGAAGAGAGGATGATCATGTCAAGAAACATGGGGATTTCTTGGATTTAATGCTTGCTAATGGATATTCTGATGATCAGATCAATTACATGCTTCTGGTATGTAAAAATTTATCATGCGCTTTTATATCTTCTGGTTTTGGGGCTTGATATTTTTGTGACGAAAGTCTTTTGAAAAGGCTCTTCATCTCCAGAGATAGCGATAAGATTTATATACATTTTTACCTTTTCAGATTCCACTTCTGAAATTTCAATGGTGTATTGTTGTTGTTTGGTAGGAAAAAATATTACATTTTGACTTGGATGGAATTTTAAAAAAAATTGTAAGTGTTGTAATTTAAATTAAATATATATCAAATATACTAAAATGTTATTGAAGAATTGTTAAATAAGAAAGAAGAATTGTTAAATAAAAAAAAATGATTATTCTTTTTAAAAAGAAAATTAGGCTAAACAAGTTGAAACAAAGAAAAGTACCTTTTTTGGTACATAATCATACTAAGTTAAAAACACAGTTTTAATTGCTATAGTTGATTAAGTTGCAAGTATTTTTGCATTTGGGGCTGATATATTTGTATGGAGGGTCTTTCGGGAAGAATCTCTCTATCTTTTGTGAGGTAATGGTAAGGTCCGCATATATTTTGTCGTCCAGACTCCACTTGTAAGATTTCACTGGGTATATTGTTTTTGTTGTTAGTTGATGAAGTTGCACTTGTATTTGTACCAATAGGTTAAGATATTAGCATTCTTGATACTTATGTTGTTCGGACTTTTTAAAAATATGAATAGGTGTGTGTCGAATACTCTAAAAGTGGTGCTTTTGTAGAATCAAACACAGGTTGATAATAATTTTGAGGAGTCGAACAACATATCTTGATACCAATTTTATGAAATTCGGTTACATATTTGACATAGTTACTCAACATCAACATACCTAATAGAATCTTACACAAACTTTGTGGTGGCTAGAGAGTTGACATAAACTTTTCTTTGAAATGTTTTGTAGGAAATATTTCCAGCAGGGACAGGTACATTGACATCCACAATTGAGTGGGTAATGGCTGAACTAGTGAGGAACAAAGAAGTCATGAAGAAACTCAACTCTGAACTTCAAAATGTATCATCAATAAACTCAAACACCATTCAAGAATCAACAATCTTTCAACTCCCTTATCTAAATGCTTGCATTAAAGAAGTCTTAAGGCTACATCCACCAATAGCATTTCTACCTCACTATGCAAGTGAAACATGTCAAGTCATGAACTACACAATTCCAAAAAGTTGTCTAGTTTTTGTGAATCTTTGGGCAATTGGGCATGACCCAAACCTTTGGGATGATCCATTTTCATTCAAGCCAGAGAGATTTTTAGACTCGAATATTGACTATAAAGGTCAAGACTTCGAATTCCTGCCATTTGGTGCTGGAAGAAGAATGTGTCCTGGCTTGCCCTTTGCTACAAAACAAGTGCATCTGATTTTGGCTTATTTGGTTTATCACTTTGAGTGGTCTCTTCCAAATAATGGTGATCCTGTGATGCTTGACATGAATGAAAAATATGCTGTGCCATTGCAGAGAGAAAAGCCTCTGATTCTAGTTCCTACTAGAAAGTGATGGATGACTAATGTATACTCTTTTTTTCTTTTCTCTTTTTTCTAAGTTGTGTACAATCAAGTGAATAATTACAAATATTTAGTCATGTTTTTGTGTTTGTCTGACAGAAGCAAGAGTTAAATGGTCAAAAACATATTTTATGGGTTTTATATCTCTCACACTTTAAATTTATACAGTTGTATTTTTGGAAAAAAAAATTAATGAAATAGGGTGCGTTTGGTACGAAGATAAATATTTTATGTGTCAATTGTGCAATTTTATGAAAGAAAAACTATACATTGAATTCAATTTAAATTATTTATTTTTAGTAGATTTATAATTCAAATTATTTTTTTATTTTTTTTTATTTTGCCCATGACGTTAGCGTGATGTCAACATAATTATTACGAATTAATCTTTTAGGGTATGTTATCAGTATATTGATTTTATATTGGTATTATGTACTTTATTGGTATATTGATACTCTTTAATAAATTAGAAATAATAAGAGAAAATTATTAAAGTTATAATTTTATTCATTTAACTATAAATTAGTAGAAAATATATTATTTGTGATACTTCATCAGTGTGTTGACACCACAGTGGTATCATATATGAGTAAGTTTAATTTTTTGTGATGCTTCATTACTATATTAATATCATGTCGACATTACGTAGGATTAGATTTTTTCTTTAAGAAACAATTAAAAGAAAATTATTAAACTCTAAATTAATAGAAAATATAATCTTTTGTGATATTCCATCTGTATATTAATATCGTATTGACATTATATAGGATTGAGCTTAATCTTCTGTGATACGCTAACAGTATATCAATACTGTATCGAAATCATATAAGATTTGGCTCTTCATTGAAGTAATAAATAAGAAACAATTAAAATATGATACCGATATCGTATCACAAAAAAACTAAATATCATTCTCTATGATACTCTGTTGGTATATTGATATTCTATCAATGTCCTCTATGATACTTCGTTGGAATATTGATACCCAATCAATATTCTCTGCGATATTCAGCCGATATATGATACTCTACCGATATCCTATAAAATGGATATTGATGTCAGCACGCGAATTTAACAGTAGACAAATTAAAAAGATATTAATTGTAATTAATTAGGGGACAAAAATATAAAGAAGTATATGAATATAAATAGTTTGGGAATTTTCATAAATAGCATATGCTTGAAACTTAATATGGTCAAATAGTTATATTTTACACAATTACACAATATAACTTTTGCTATGTGACCTACAGGGGAGGAGAGAGGTGAGCGAGATCGAGAGAGGGAAGAGAGAAGCGAATTGTATATGTATATTTGTCAAATTGTATGTGTATATCTGTCAAATAATTGTATATGTGTAAATTGGGAGAGGGAGGAGAAAGCCAAGCAAGATCGAGAGACGGAAAAAAGAGGCGAGCGAGAATGGAGAGAGACAAATTGTATATGTATATTTGTTCAATTGACTATGTATATCTATTAAAATAATTGTATATATGCAAGTTACATTTGTAATTGTATACCTGCAAAAAATTGCAAAGAGAAAGGCGAGAGAGAGGAAAGAGAAAATAGCAATACGAAAATGGAAGGAACAAGCCGCTTAACAAAGCCCATGGATGAGTCCAGTTTTGTGTTTATGGAAGGAAGAATAGTCCAAGTTTAAGGTCCAACTATAAGGCTTCTTACGAAAATGTATAGACTAAACGAATCAATTAAAATGGTCACATGTGTATGTAATATATTGATATTTATCTTTTCAAATGAGCTAATTCTTTTTTTAATCCCGATGCTCAAATTTTTTTAAAAAAGTTTAAAGTTTAGATATGAATTTCTCTCGATGTTTGAAGTTCTTTGATATATTATTCACTCAAAATATTTCCAAAAGATCAAATTTTAAAATTTGAGCTTTAAAACTCTTCAATGGTCGATTTTAATATACATCAACTCAAAATTTAGATACGAATTCCTTCTGATGCCTCAAATTTTTGATATACTACTTACTCAAAATGATTTATGCTTCCGAATTATTTTTTTCTTGAATCAATTTTAATATTAGGCTATATTATTTTATAATGATATTTTGTTATAACAGTAAAAAAAGTATTGAGACAAACGATATTATTATATAGTGATTTAAACTACATAGGAGATAATGTCTATGTAGTAGGTAGATATCATGTTAAACTTTTGATAACATATATAAAACCTAGAGATGATCCTTTTTTTTTGTTGTTGTAACCAAAAGTAACACCAATAACTACGGTCACATTACAACTTTGAATTATTTGTATATGTGCATTATTTCTAAACTATATATTAGATGGATATAAAAGGTGCATATGGTCCCCTACTTAGAAAAGTAACATCCCTCAAGTAACACTCCCCCTCCCCCACCCCCCACCCCTTAGTGGTGACGTCGAAGCTTCGGGTTCAGTTGAATTCAGTATAGTTAATGCTTAAATAATGTATTTATTTTGAAAAAATTATCATATATGTATATATAAAATTGAGTTAAGAGTCAATTTTAGAATTTTGCGTGAGTTTTTTACTTGAACTATCACCAATTATTTAACTAAATATGTATGAACCATTAATTATTCACTTTTTCCACCTAAGTGATGGTGATATTCAAGCAGCAAAAGGGAACAACTAATAATTTAGGTGTGTTTCGATAGATATTTTATAATAGTCCAGGTGGAAATTCATACACTTGATAAAATTCGGATATAAATCTCAAAAACTAATGAAATACTTTGAATGTGTTTCTTATTCTTCGCTCTATTAAATTTGAAAATTAAGTTATTAAATATAGTTAAAATCATCGTTCAAAAATCTAAAATTCATAAAATTGAATTCTGACTTTGTCACTGCTCCATCGTTGACCCAACCCCACCAAAAAGAAAATAGAAAGGAACACACTACTTAGAGGCATCATTATATAAAAGTTTTAGGGTTCCTTTTTCTTCATCATCATTAATTTAAACTGTGTGTATGGCCTCGCCTAATTTGAACCATTATTGCTCCTTTTGAGCTAATTAATTAGAAGCCTCACTTTTTAAATAAATGTCATTTGGTTATGAATAGGACATGCTTAAATTTTATGAATTCAATTAGTGATGGTAAATAAGTGTGTTTGGATTGAATTTGGGCACATCAAAATAAGTTGACTTAATAAATAGGCAAATTATTGATTGCTTAAAGACTACTCGGACTAAAATGTGGATCAAAATTCAATTTATCCAATTTTTACTAAAAGCACCTAATAATATTTTTCTTATTATGACTATATATATATATATATAATTAAATAAAAAATAATTTTTTAATAAATATTTTGATAAGATATTTTGTGGATCAATTTAGACAATGCCCATTTTTAAATGGATTGAAATAGACTACGCCCATAAATGAATGGGTCGAGAATAAGTCCAAACTTGAGCAAATTTGGCAGGTTATCATTTCATGAACAGATTTAACCACCTCTAGATTCAACCTTTAATTTTTCTTTTTTTGGTTAAAACCTTTAAAGTTATATGTTCATACTTAAAATTTATTGTAATTTTAATACATATTTAAACAAAAATTTATACTCCACAAATAAAAATTAGGAGAAATTATATGACTACACAAATATTATTGCTATATATATTAATTACGTATTAAATTTCAAGTCAGATACATCTCTTTCAGATTTTTCTCTCATCCTCTCTTTTTTTTCCTCTCGCTCCACACCTGATATAGATTCTCGATAGCCCTCTTCTTGAAGCTCAGGATCTCGATTCTTAGCTTGGTTGTCTTGCCCGATGAGAAGAATCTGGTGAGAAACCTCCCCCGGGGCTCTCACCCCCCCCCCTCTCTCTTTGTACACAAATACACAAATAAAATGTATTAATGTATTTTTTATGCTAGATACATATATCTTTGATATTAAATATATTCTGCAATATAAATACATAGGAAGAGAAGCAAACAAGAGAGGAGAGAGGTAAATGAGAGAGTCATTGCATCCCATATGTGAATCATGCGCGGATATAATGTATTTAAAACAAATGGTCAAACACATATGTAGCCTCTCAAACTTGGCTCTAAATTTCATTTTGGCAGTCCAACTCAATCTTGTTTCATTTTAACCCTTCAACTTCAATTTTTATATTCCATTTTAACACTTTTGTCCAAAGAATCAACAAGATGAAGAGAGTGTGCTCCACATGCCATGACATTGCACAAAAACTAATTAAAAATAAATAAACAACCCCTCTAACTTGCCCTCATTTTTTATTTTGACACTCTATCTTACCTTTGTTTCATTTTACCCTTCAATTCTAATTTTCGTGTATCATTTAAATACAAATACTAATTTTATAATTCTTTATTTTTATTTATACTCCTTATTTTGACTTTTTTACTAATTTTATAATTTCTTTATTTTTATTTATATTCTTTATTTTGGCTTTTTCATTTTTAATCGACGTTTGTACATTATTTTTAAAAATATCTTTTAAAAAATTTAACGGATAAAATTTTCTAAAAAAATATTTTTTGAGTTTCTCTATATGTTTTCTTGAAAAACAAGCAAGGAAATTTTGTCAATTTTCTTTCTTAAACAATTAATTAAATTAGATAACACTATATATATATATATATATATATATATATATATATATATATATAACAAGTAAAAAAAAAACTCTTGATCATTGCTAATAATGCTATTAAAGAAACGTTAAACTTGATAGTCTTCATTGGATTGTTATTGATTTTTTTAAGAAAGAAAATTGATGCACTTTTGACGGTTATTATTTACGCAAAATACAAAGAAATTCTCAAAAAGAAATTACTATTTTTAAAAAAAATCAATATTCATCCATCATTTTTTTTATACAAAAACTAACGTACAAAATCAATTTTTAAAATGTAAAATTCAGTTGAAGAGTATATATAAAAATTTAAAAAAATTATAAAATTAATATTTTTTATTTAAATGATACATAAAAAATAGAGTTGAATGCCTAAAATGGAACAACCAAGATAGAGAACCAAAATAAAAATTAAGAGCAAGTTAGGGGGGTTATGTATTTGTTTGGAGGGCCGTCTTAAGCACTAAGCTACTAAAGTCATTACTTGGAGCCCCATATTTTTGGGGGTCCCATTTTAAAAAAAGTACTTATACATATTATTAACAAAAAAATATGTATATTTTTAAATTTTTAAAAATATACATATTATATTTTTTAAAATTAATATTTTTTATTTAAATGATACATAAAAAATAGAGTTGAATGCCTAAAATGGAACAACCAAGATAGAGAACCAAAATAAAAATTAAGAGCAAGTTAGGGGGGTTATGTATTTGTTTGCAGGGCCGTCTTAAGCACTAAGCCACTAAAGTCATTACTTGGAGCCCCATATTTTTGGGGGGGCCCATTTTAAAAAAAATACTTATACATATTATTAACAAAAAAATATGTATATTTTTAAATTTAAAAAAGAAAATGTGTAATAGTAAAAAAAAAAGAAACGGAGAGAAAAATGAAAAAAAGAAACAACAGTTGGTATACATTTCTGCTACTAAGAAATAGATTAATTTTTTAAATAACTTCCTTAAGTAGGAAATTGTGCTTCCTTAAATATCTCCTAATGATTACTCATGCTCATTCTTTTATTTTCTGTTTTATTATTTTTATTCTCAATATTGAACTCTCTCCTACAAGAATTTTTTATTTATTGTTGTTTACAAGTTAAAAAAAAATTGCTTTTTGGCGTTTCTTCAAAAGTTCAACAAGTGCAACAAGCAATCACTATATTGAAGGAACTCAACACTATTTGATATTGTTATATCATTTTATCGAATTTGTAATCAGGTTTTTTTATCATTCTAACTTTACCTTATATAGTTTTATTAAAAATTTATTATTGTTGATATTCTTAGTTCATAAGTGCATATATTCTTGTTTTAGTTATTATTAAAATTTATTCAATTTAAATATGTGTTACAAAAAGAGAGAGAAAGAGAAAACTTGACGAATTAAATAAACCTTAAAAAGAAAACCTTGATAAATTTTTAACAAATAATAAAATCTTGAATCGAAAAATATGGGAGGATATTCTCCAAGTGAATAAGTCACTAATAGAACTGAGTTAGATGATAATAATATCCAAGAAGAAAATCTAGAAGAAAATGGTGAAAAATGTGATGTAGTTCCCGATAATTAAAACTCCTAAATAGTTTAAATAGTTGCATCTCTAAAAGGATATATGATCCAAGTCAATGGAATAGTGCAGATACGAATTGATTATAAAGCAATAATTAATGACTTTGCATCTAAAAAAACTAGAAAAATAGATTTTAAATAAAAAATATATAAGATTTTTTTAAAAAAAAATAATTAGGGCCCCTCTTTAAAATTTAGCTTTAGGCCTCCAATCTTGTTGAGTCGGCCCTGTTTGTTTGGCCCAATTAAATAATTGTCATGTGAAATTTTAATCGCTAAATAAAATTTTAAATTTTTTAATCAACAAAGATTCTTATCTCATAAATGAAGAGTAATTGTATTGAGGATGGTAAAAAATCAAAGTAGAAATAAAATTAAATTTTAAAAAAACAAATCAAATACTTTTTTGTCTTTCACTCTTTTAGAGAAAGCATGATGCACACACTCTTGCCGCATCACTTAATTGTGTTTAAATGGTACATTTTTAATTATGTTAAAGTGTCTACTTGGAACAAGTCATAGTTAAGGTGCCAAAATGAATTTTTAGGTCAAGTTTGAGGGGCTACATATGTGTTTGGCCTAAAACAAATTACATTTAGTTTGACCCTCACATATTCGAAACACATGTATTTGAGTGCACCAAATATACGTGTATGATGAAAAAGAAGTGGTATAGAAGGTAATTTTCTAAATTAGTGGGAGCATATGTAATTAGAACCTAAACTAGTAAAATTTGTTTTTTATTCTAAAAACTATTGAATCCAAATAAGCCCTTAATACTTCGTATAACCTTTAAGTTGTTTCAAGGGAATTTAACATGGAGAGAACAATAAAAACTCTACTAGTTTAAGCCCTAATTACATTTTTTCTTGTGAGTTTTTTAAATTATTATACGTGACAGACTTTGATCCTACGTACATATATTTAGCGCGTATGAATACATGTTCTTAAGTACATAGGGTTAAAATTAGGTATAATTTATTGTAGACACACTGTATACAAGTGGATTTGTATGTATGTGGGATATATTAACTCTCTCGATCGCCTCTCTCCCTATGTACCTCTATTTCAGAATGTATCTAGAATACAATTGATATCCAAATATATGTATCTATTATGATTCACATGTATCTTATATACACTGACCTTCTCATTCGTCTCCCTCCTATCTTGCTCTTTAATGCTCACCCTTCTCCCTATGTATCTGCATTTTCAAATGTATTTGATAGCAAATATACATATATCTAGGTATATCCGATTTGAAATCTAATATGAAATTATTACTTAGCAAGATAAAATGCAATTATTTCAAATTATATAGAGAATTAGTAAATATTATAGAAATATTTGTGTAATTAAGTAGTTTTTCTATTAATATATGGTATAACTAAAATATTTATTACTAACATTTTATATAAACATCATTAAAAAATTTAGCGTATTTATTTTCAATTTTATTTTTTGTAGTGTACCATTGCTATAATTGTGCTTTAAAACAAACTAAATTGCGAAAAGAATCTTTTTAATATGCAGAAAATAAAGCGTAAGAACTTGTCTTCCCAACACATCAAGCAATATGTTTATTGTAATTTTAAATTAAATAAAAGAAAATGATCTTACAAAAAGATCTCATTTTACTTATAGATTTATTATTATAATTAAAGTGTTGATTATAAATACTTTATTTTACTAATGGTGTTGGTTATAAATAGTTTATTTTACTGATAGTGTTGGTGATAAATACTTTATTATTATTATTATTTTACTAATTTTATAGATATATTATTGTTTCTTACTAATTTTATATATATTCTATAACTAAAGTAAATTTTATAATAAATTATAAAATTAAATCTCCCGGCCATGAAAACCTTAAAAATATTTCGACTGTATCACCTTTTTCCTAGGACAAAATATCTATTTTCGTCAAAACATTATCCATGGCATTTATATTATTGTCCAATCAACTCTCATTTTGTCCAATAAATAAATAAAGTCACGTTTGGCATGATCTAAATTCAATGGTCGTGATTACTTTTTGGGCCATTTGGAAATGGGATATAAAATTAATAATATTTGTTAAAATAATAAATATTAGATATATTATTACGGGTTGTAATATTATATAATATTAATTATAGATTTTAATAATTAAATTAGAAGTTATAACAAATATATACATCATACTCAATCTATATCAATTATATACTCAAACATATATCCTAACAAATTTGAGTATATATTTGATATGAAATGGGTATAATGTATATATCTGTTATAACTTGTAATTAAATTGTTAAAACCCGTAATTGCTAGAACTTGCAATTCATTATCTAATGTTACAATCCGTAATAACATATCTAATATTTATCATTTCAGTAAATCATGCATAAAATTATTACTTTGAAATTAGATTGATCGAAAGTTAAAGCTTGTGTGAACATGTAATTTGAATTTTGTTAAAATTGTATTTTTTTTTAATAAATATGAAAATCTCACAAGCGGTAAAAACTATCAAAAAAATTTTAATTCTTAAACAATTTTACCACACGAGCAAATTACAATTCATAAACAAAAATATCAAAATATCGTAAGACACTATCACATTAATAAATCACACATATTCATGTTTCTTTTATACATAAATATTTTACGATTATAAATTTTTAAATACACATAATTTTGTATAAATTTACCAGTCAATAATAATAGTAACTAGATATTCTTTGATATAATCATTTCACATGGTCTGAACAATCTCTTCACGTCGAATATAAGTCTTTTTTTTTTATAAAATTTGAAATGATAATTTTTTTTAATAAAATATAACCTTATGAATCAAATATTATATTAAAAAAATATATAATCATAATTCTAAATTACATATCCAAATATTAATTTAAAATCTTTACTTTACATTATATGTCCAAATACAAGCTTATTGAGTGGCCTGCTAAATCAAGTAGTAATTAGTCACAAGAAAATCACATGACAAAGTATTTATATTATTCATACATATTATAACAATGGAACAAAATACAAGAATAGTTAAACAGTCCAAAATTCATAAATTTAATTATGAAGCATCTAATATTAGGTGATAATTAAAGTTCTGAGACATAGATGAAAGTGGAAAAGAAAATAAAAAGGACAAATCTCTTAGTAGTTTTTTAAAATTATTGTATTATATTTGATCAAATATCATCATATAAAATAAATTGGAATAATTCAATTTAGAAAATTATTTAAAACAACCTTAGTTGAGTGAATCCAATGCTTATCGTCCTATTATATTAGGATCGACAAGAATTTTGACGGAATGGTAGTTATTCTTTTATTTTTAGTTAGAAGTTTTGAATTTGAGTTTTTCCGCATACAGGGTCATCTTTATTAAGAAG
The DNA here is from genome assembly GCA_000787875.1 of Solanum virginianum. Taxonomy (NCBI): domain Eukaryota; kingdom Viridiplantae; phylum Streptophyta; class Magnoliopsida; order Solanales; family Solanaceae; genus Solanum; species Solanum virginianum. Next base: position 25,801 of record DF358194.1, read on the forward strand.
GGGTTTATTCTCTCAATATGAAGCTTTCTGACAGAATTCAAATTTATTCGAATTTTAATATGTATATAAAATACTACGCGAAAAAATTAAAAGAAAAAAACTGGAGCCAATAGGGGTTAATTGCAGCTCACTGATATTATATTCCTAATCCTAGGCAGGCTAACCGTTTGTGGTGTTCAATTACTACTTGTACTACATATTTTATTGGTTCATTAATTTTTCGTAACCATTATTTAGGGGTTGATTGGTTTAAAGATAAGTTAGGCATGTTGAGATTACTTAAAAAGAAATTACTTATGTTGAAATTAGTTATTTTAATATTATTTTTTATTAATTATTTAGCCTGTTAATATTAAAAATAATATGCATTATATAATTTGTAAAGAAATTTGTTTACAAAAATACTTTATATCTTGTTTAGTAGAAGTTTGAGGGATTTCAAATGTTTTCACCATCATTATTTATGTTTGTTCAGCATACCAAACATAAATTAAATAAATCACAACATGAAAGAATATGACCTCAAAACAGCAGGGGTCAAGCTCCGCTAGTAATACGATGGGGGATAAGTTTCATCTTCGAGAGAGAAACAGTTTGAATCACCAGCTAAGACTCCTAAATGACCACTTAATAATAAACGAGGTAGGGGTGCAGAGACAACCAAGAGATTTGCCTAGAAGCAGCCACTCTTGAAAGAGTGCGTAATAGCTCACTGATCGAGCACTCTTGTGCTGAAAATGAATGTGGCTAAGCAATCTATCGAAATTGTGGGATGTAAAAATACATCGATAGGGGAGCATTTAGCCTTAGAGAGAAGCCTTCACGCTAGCAGTGATGACAAAGCGGAAGCGAGAATGTCGACTTGATTAACACAAATATTCGTAGGAATTCAATGCCTCAAAAAGTATTTAAAATTGACTCACTATATATAAAGTTGTGTAGTTTATATCCAACTAAAATCTATGTATTCAAGAGAAATTTTACAAACCTTATACATAAGTAGTTTTCATAAATTAATTGATCTTTCTGTAGGAAAAATGTAGGCAGCGCAAGAACAACGGGTCGTACCTTTTGAGAAGATTTCATTGGAGTTGTCAAGCCACCAACGATTTGTTATTGTTGCCCAAGATCTGATCCGTTTCTCGAGGAATACAGACGCTGATTCACAAACCAAATGCTCTAGTATACTTAGATGGATCAAGGATATAAAATCCTTCACTGATTCTTTTGAGTTTAATCTCACTGTTTAGAAGTCAAATCAATTCAAGATCGTATTCTGACTTTCTTACTTTCTGCAATTTTTCTCTTTCTTTCAACTTTCATTCCTTGTTTTTCTCTTTCTCTCTCCCACTAGGAAACTAACTTTCAAGGAATCTCAACCCACTAGAAAAACTAACTCCTACTTGGAGTCAACCACCTTCCCATATAAGGGAAGTGGTTGGGCGGTTACAACCGCCACTGAAAGGATAACAACTGTTTATCTTTATCCTTTAAGATAAGGTTGAACAGTTAACTGCATCACCATAAATAAACCACATACTCAGGTCGGGTCAAGATTGGATTGGATCGGATCGGTCTACATGTGCGATCCATGATCCCCAAAATCTTACATCTCCCACTTCACACATGGTGGACAAGACCTGAGTCAATATCTCATCAAGTTAATATACATTTCATACGACAAAATGGTTCATGCGACCTGTGAGCATAAAGGCTTGCCTTCAAGGTCTTATAAGCCTTTTATAGGAATTCAATCACGTATAAAAAGAATCCACTATCAATCATGAGGATATCTATACTCATAATACCCTAAATTTTTAACTACTCCAGTAGTTAATTATCTTATCCTTCATCCTCTTCAAGAGGTTGACTCTTGAGTCCAAATTTGATATCTATTTTTATAGTCTTTCCTTTCTACTCGAATCTATCTATTTCAAATCAACTGCTTTCCTAGGCATGCATTGCATTACTGAATCATATGTGACTATTAATAACATGCTAAAGTAGCAATGTTGATCGAAATTTCAAGAAACAGTAAAAGGTCAAAGAGTATTCAATTGAAAAGTTCATCTATGACTTTTCAGGTTCTCACACAATGAAGAAGCAGAGATCATTCTTTCATTAACCCTCTTGTCGCATAACACATGTGGTATAAAACACGTGCTATGATGTTCTTACCTTACACAAGCACATGTGTCTTACTCTAACATCGTACAGACCTTGGTCTAGACATTCTCAATGTCTAACCTGAGTTTCTCTCTATAATTATCCTTAAATTAGCTTATTTCTTAGAGAGACTCTTGTCTGATTTCCAAAGCAAGTCTAAAATATGGAAATGATATGTATCTCTTCACGTTTCCCGACGTAAGAGGCGATTGCTCGTGTGAGAGAGTCAATCTCGTGACTTGTTTGACACATTCAATATCAACAAATGCCTTCAAGATATAAAATAACAAAGTTATATTACAATACAAATCACATCCTACGTAATCCTAGAGACTTAACATGTTTCTCAAACAAGTCTCTTGATATCGCCTTCGTAAAGGGATCAACTACCATTTCACAAGTAGGAATTGTATTGTAAATTCACTTCTCCACTTGCTATTATATCTCTTACAAAATTATACTTGATATTAATGTGTTTGATTTTGCTGTGATACTTAGAATCTTTTGTATACAATAGCCGCTTGACTATCATAATATAAAATCGTAGACCCTTCAAATTCTTTGCAATACATAAATGCTCAAAGAATATCTTGAACCAAATAACTTTTTGTATTGCAGACACACTATTCATGAAGTGCTAGGTTATTTCTTACTCTCTTAACAAAAATGGTACTACCATTTAGTAAGAACATAATAGATGTCAATATATTGATCATCACCATTTGTATAACCTCTTACAAATAATCTGCAGTTACCCTTAGATATTGGAACATTCTCTTCACTGCCTTTCAATGATCTATTTTGGGATCAGATTGATATATTCTTACCAGACCTATGGCATAACACATATCTGGTCTAATACATATCATAGCGTACATCAGACTCCCAATAACACAAAAATATGAAACTACACTTGTTCCTTCTCTTTATCACTTTTGGGAAATATTTCAAGGCTTAAAGTTTTTTCTCTAGATATTGGAGTATCCATGGGTTTGTAACTACTCATTAAAAAAATATTCCAATTTACATTATGTTGGTATTTTGAGATAAACTCAAATATTTCTTGGAATGATCTCTTTGGGTCTTAACACCCAATATGCAGTCTGCTTCACCCATATCTTTCATACCAAATGACTTTGAAAATCATGACTCAATAGTTTTCAGATACTTCATATCATTTTCGGCTAATAATATATCAACCACGTAAAGAGAAAGAATTACAAACTATCTTTTCTTGACCTTTAACAATGAAACATACAGGTTACACCATGTAAATTTCCTCATTTTATACTCCACTTAGAAAGCAATCTTCACATCCATATAATGTAATTCTAAATCTAAAAGTGTAGCTATAGCCAAAAGCAGTTGAACGGAGGTACACTTCACAACTGATGAAAAGATTTCTTCATAATCTATCCCAGCTTCTTGGGTAAAATTTTTTGCCACCAATCAAGTCTTGTATCTCTCTATTGACCCATCCAATTTATGGTTAATCATGAGAATTCACTTATTCCCAATAGATTTACGTCCCTGTGGAAGGTCAACTAGAACCCAAACTTTGTGAATTTTTATGGACTTTAATTCTTCTTCCATTGCTTTCAACCATTTATCCTTTTCAGAATTTCGACAAAGCCTCAGTTATAGAGTTAGGTTCATCCAACTACGTGGGAGATACCAGAAAAATATAATCCTCAATCTGGTAAAATCGTTTAGATACTCCTTTTCTTGTACTTTTACGCAGTTGAAATTCAAATTCCTGTATAGGAATTTGGGATTCAAAACTCCCACTTGGACCAGAAACCATCTCTTGATCATTTGCGATCATCATTTGCTTCATAGATCGCATCTAATGTCATTCCCTGGTCTTCTGAATTCAACATTTCGTACAGAGGCTCACCTTCAATTATCTCATTCCTTTTCGGAAACACATTTTCCAAAAATCTAACGTCTCATGATTCAACTTCAATCTCACTTCCATCGTCTAACTCATCAATGAACACGTACCCTTTAGAGCGTTCTAAGTATGTAATGAAGATTTATTTTTTTTCTTTTAGACTTAATTTACCAAACTCACACAGACGATCTTTAATGTAAGCAACACAACCTCAAGGTCGTAGATCATCTAGGTTTGTTTTAAGACCAGTTCAAAGTTCAAAAGGAGTGAAAGTTACTGATTTAGAAGACACTTTATTCAAAATATAGGCCGCAGTCAATAATGCATCTCCTCAAAAGGAGATAGGCAAATTTGTCTGTGCCATTGTTGCTATTATCATATCCAATAATGAGTGGTCAACAGTCTAACTATGCCCTTTTCATTACATAACTCTTCAAATTGATTTGACAGATATTCACGTCCTTGCTCGATTATCAGAACCTTAATCCTTTTGTCCAATTGATTTTCAACTTCATTCATATATCTCTTAAAGCACTCTAATGTTTAAGATCTATGAGAAATCAAGTAGACATAATCAAAGCGCGTAAAATTATTAATAAATATAATGAAATATGTGGCACCAGACCTTGCCTTTACATTCATTGGACCACAAATATCATAAGGAATTAATTGAAGTGGAAACTCAGCTCTCTTAGCTTTCCAAATGGTTTTCGCATAATCTTTCCAGCAAGACAATTTTCACAAGTCGGCAATTCAATTTTATATAAAGGATCCAAATGTCCTTCTTTTGCCAACCTATTCATTCGTTCTTGCCCTATGTGACCTAATCTTGCATGCCATGTAACAACATCAATATCATTATTACTTGAAGAACATGTCATTACACAACGGTCAACATAATAGTCATAAGTAGTAAGATTACAATCTAAAACGATAAAACTATCATAACATAGTCCAAAACCGTACAAGACATTAATGGTTATCATAATAGTCATAAGATGAAAGATTACAATCTAAAATGATGAAACAATCATAACGCAGTGCAAAACCACACAAATCATCATCTAATGTTTTAATACTATTGTGACTAAAAAACCAAATCGAAACCATCATATAAAAGCACTGAGACAGATACTAAGTTTCATTGGATATTTGAAACATACAGAACATCATGCAACATCAAGGATAGGCCACCACACAAGTCTATTTTGCAAGTGCCTATTCCCTTGACTTTCAGTCTTGCATTGTTCCCCACATAAGTCTATCTAGATCCAGATGTAACTCGATGAAATTCCATAAACACTTCTCAATCTCAACTTAGTGCTTGCAACACATAAAACACTTATAGATGCATTTAGGAATGCTACTTTTTTCGGCTCGGTACACTCAGGAGCGAAATGCCCAAGAACTTGGCAATTGTAGCACTTTAACTTGCTTTTGTCTCTTTTCTTGAAAAATCTTTTCCCTTTCTTGGAATATGGTTTGTTGTTTTTTCTCAGAGGGTCCTTCCTCGATCATCTTACCCTTTCTTCTTCCAATCTTTCTTGCGCTTGAAGCTGAAGATTTCATACCACTTGATTCAGCTACAAAGGCATTAGAAGTAATTTTTAGCAGCACCAAGCCACTCATTTTCAAGCTCAACATGTCGCGCAACATCAGAAAAAGTTTTTCTGCTTTCATTATAGGTCATGTTAACCTTCAAATATTCCCAACTATTGGGAAAGGACCGATCACTGCTTGAACATGTTGCTCATCAGACAGAACGTGACCAACATTCTTAAATTGTGCTATCATATTTGACATCACCCTAAGATGTTGCTTGATACTTTGATCATGATGCTTTTTCAAAGTGTCAAACTTAATAGTTAGCTATCTCAGACGAGTCACAAAAGTGCCCCACTTTGTTCCTTGCAAGTGCGTCCAAATTGCGTGAGCATTAGGAAATTTCTCACATTTAGGAATCATTTCATCAATCACAGAACTTACAGTTATTCCATGTGCGATGGAATCTGCCCTTTCTCAGGCTTTGTAATTATCAAGATCTCTTCTGTGTTGAGCAGTGTTACCCTCTTTTGGCTTACAAAGTACATGATTTATGCCTTCAAGCGCATTTTGCTCGTCTAGGACATACCATATCTTACGACTCCAAATGTCGTAATTGTCACCATCTGGTTTCTCGCATTTGTTTAAGTCAACAATAATACTATATTATGCCATGTCTGTAGCTTAGAGACATTTATGCAATTACACTCATTAATCAGGCATATATAAATATACATTCAAGCAAATTAATTTAATAATGGCTTCACATATGGTGTAAAATCGAAAGGGTATTCAAAATATCCAATCATCATTTATACTTCAAATATTTAATTAAAATCAGAAAATAATTTCTCAATGTATATTAATAAAGACTTATTCACAAAGATAACCAAGTCTTAGATCATTATCATATTTCAATCCTCACAAAGGGAATCTACTAAAATAGCCAAACATTCCCAATCTGAGAGATCTACATAATCTTTCAGTTCTATATGCTTTAATTCAAAAAGCTGAATAAAGCCAACAACTGAAGTTGTTGGAGACATCTTAAAAGACTTGAACTCTTTTAGTTTCTTCTCTTTTTCTGTTCGAATAGCCCTTTCATTCCTTAACAAGTATTGTGTTATCCTAGGAACACCACTTCTTATGATCTCTCATCCTTGAACGCTTGTTCTTTGACGATGTGCGCTTTCACTTTTCCTTTTAACTTGACATCTAGAACTCCCACTTGGAGTGTCTTGATTTTGTTCCTATTCAACCATATCTAAAATAGGAACTAGGAGTCAGAAACACACTTTAATGCGACAACACATGCCATAAATTTTTGATAGAAGGCATATAGATCGCAAGGGGTTTTAAGATATGAATATAACTTTGATTGGACAACATCATTATCCAAACACTTCAAACAATCACAATCTATTTGTTTAAATCCGTTTGGCTATCAAAAATACCTTTTCGAAAAAGCCCAAAATGAATAGATAATGAAAAATAACATTCGAGTCAAGAATATTAATAAGCACAGCCCAAAAATCACAAAAAAACAACATCATATTTTTAAAATAAATTCTCAATAAAAAAATTATCATTTTTCAAAAATCATATCATACTCGATTTACAACTGTTTTTCAATTGCAATACATATAAGAAAATCTCAAACCGAGTAGATCATGAAAAACACAATTATGGGCCAAAAAACAGAACTGAAATTTTCAAAATATTCGTAAAACAGAAACATAACCGATTTTTAAAATGTCGTGAAAAAATTGTCCAACTTCAAAAGGTCATAACTCACTTGTTTTAAATCAGAATCACTATTATAATACCAATTCAAAATCGTCAAAATGAGAAAAATGGGTTTGTATGAAAATAAGGCCCAAAATAGCGATAAATAGGCATAAAAAAGAACTAAAAATGAATCTGCCTATTCAAAAAAGTACTAAAACGTACCAAACATCAATAATCCATGTATATGATTATAAACAAGGCATATGATCATGAAATTAATCATCAAACAACCTGGCTCTGATACCACTTGTAAGAAAAAAATAGACGGGGCAAGAATAATGGATCGTAGCTTTTGAGAAGATTTCACCGGAGTTGTCAAGCCACCAACGATTTGTTACTGTTGCCCAAGATCTGATCCATTTCTCGAGGAATACAGACGCTAATTCACAAATTAAATGCCCTTGTATACTTAGATAGATCAAGGATACAAAATCCTTCACTGATTCTTTTGAGTTTAATCTCACTGTTTAGAAGTCAGATCAATTCAAGATCGTATTCTGACTTTCTTACTTTCTGCAGTTTTTCTCTTTCTTTCAACTTCCTTTCCTTGTTTTTCTCTTTCTATCATCCACTAGGAGTCACTCTCCTACAAGGAAACTAACTCCCAAGGAATCTCAACCCACTAGAAAAACTAACTCCCACTTAGAGTCAACCACCTTCTCATATAAGGGAAGTGGTTGGCAAGTTACAACCGTCACTGGAAGGATAACATCTGTTCATCCTTATCCTTTAGGATAAGGTTGAACAGTTAACTGCATCACTATAAATAAATCGCATACTTAAGTCGAATCAAGATTTGAATCGGATCGGTCCACATGTGCGACCCATGATCCCCAATATCTTACACTTTTCTTTTTAATTATTGTAAGGCTTGGCATATGAAATTATTTTCTAAAAAAATATTTCTTGGAAAAAGATTTACTTTCTGAAAACAATTTTTAGAAAGATTTACTTCTTATTTTTATTTTTATTTTTTAAAAAAAGAGCAACTGGGATACATACATACATATATGTATGTATGTATGTATGTATAACTGGTAAAAATAATTTACACCCCGAACTTTACTTTAAAAATCAAACTCCCTCCTCAACTTGAAGAAACAATGAATCTCCCTTTTTTTTTCTGATTGATTTTTTAAAATGTCTACTTTGCCCTTACATTATCAATTTTTTTATTTTCTTCTTCTATACTTCTTTTAAATTTTTTTTTTATGTTTCAATCTATATGACAAAATTTTTATTAAAAGAACATTGATTTCATCCAAAAAAAGAAAAAATAATTATTGAGTATATAATTTAATAT
>DF358194.1:34499-53229 GCA_000787875.1 Solanum virginianum
GTTCTATAATGAATTAAATGAACAAAATAAAAAATGATGTTATTAATTTTAATGAAATTGATAACATAATAACCATATACACATTTTGATGCAAGTAATAATGTCACGCCCCGAGAGGGTACTCTTGGCGTGACCGGCACTTAGAGACTATTGCTAGTTCCCAAGCGAACCACTTGGTCTCATCACATTCATTTAATCACAATCTACAACGGACGACTCTAGAAATTCAAGAAGTAGTTAATAAGAAATACTCAGTCAATAAATAAAGATCAGCAATCTAGCTCAAAACAAGTCAAAATTAGTATGAAAGAAACTAGTCAGACAATGTTCAAATCAACAATTTCAATTCTAGCCTATGAAATCTCTATCTAAATTGTCTAGAATGGTACGATAACAGGTCATGGTTATATAGATAAAAGTATAAACTCAAGCTAGATAAAAGTATAAATGTGTATCCTCCGTAAGCAGGGAGGGCTCACCAAATTAACTGACTGCAACAGATCCTCAACGATGTTCCCGTTGATGATCTTTAATACCTTTATCTATATCATTAACAATGCTGACACAAATGAACATTAGTATATTGAATATGTGGTATGTAAAATGACTAAGGAAACAAGTCAGCTCAAGTGCAAATCAACTCAACCATTCATAACTCGACTCAATAAAGGATGCAAGATTTGTATAATAAAATAATGCTCCTAAAAGAAACTCTAAAATGTAACTCAGTCAAATTAGTTATGCATAATCAGGAAGTTTATCTAATTGACAACCATTCCACCACCATAGTTGATGATGCACAACGAAGGCAACGTTGTTGCTCGCTCGTTCAATACTTGCCAGGTAGGACACTCAAACCTCTTTTAGATTCAAAATCATTGTCCATCTTTTTGAGACAAGAGTCATCTGAATTAACAACATAACTATCCTACACTAGCAACGTAGTTATGGGGGTTGAGATAATTATACTCTCACCCAACTCAGTGCTCAATATACTACTCCCAAAACATTCTCTTTAAGTCTTATTAAACTAATCTCAAACATCATCATCATCATTTTCCATCAATAAGTACATTTTGATAATTTATTTCAAATATTTACTCAAAATATCATTTAAACTCAATGCTCAGTTTCATCAAAACATGCATCATCTCATCAAAATATTTTTCTCAAAATATAATTCTTCGGACTCAATAAATCACATATATAATGTTAGTTTAAATTACTCTTTTTGGTCAATGCATAGAAAAATCATCATCTTTACTCTCAACATGCAAAATCTTGATTTTTAAAATGATATTTTTATTTAATGCATGAAAACCCATCAATCTCAACATCAAACAATGTATAAATAGAAAAGCTATGATTATCAACTTCATTAGGGTTCATGGAAAAGTATTCATGAACGACGACTCCAATAGTATATGAAATAAAAATAACAATAATCTCAATGTATGAATATATCTAACTCAATGGAAGAGGAATTAACTCATTTAAAATTCAAGAATTAGGGTGAAACTCTACTCGAACTCAATTATGAAGAATAAACATGTGGGTGTGTGGATGAACTCAATCCAACGCTATGAGTAGCCTTACATACCTCAAAAATTTGAATTCCGGAATAGCTTGGAAAAACTCACAAGATTCTCTTCTTGAAACCATAATTTTTCCTTTTCTTCTTAACCCTAGTTCTTAAGATGAATTAGCGTAAATGATTGAAAATTCATGCTTATGAGCTGATATAGGATTGAAAACGGCCTCAAAACGGTAGAGATTTTAGTCTAAGATGGGTGAAAAAAGGACTAGAATGTCCTTATTTTTAAAAGTGATCGTCAAGTACCGTGATGGAACAAGTTTGTGATGCAAACTTGTCCCATTTCAGTTCATTTTTGAAGGTTAACTTAAAACACGTTCACAAACTATTTTTTTTATAAAAATAACACATAAATCATATTTGTTGAACTTTATATGTATTTTATGTAAATTGCACTTGTGCAGTGCATTTTATGAATAAAATTAAAAAATAAACTAATACGGAGCAGGTCCGCAACGCGGACCTGTCACGTACCTTTCTGATTTTGTAATTTTGCCTCAAAAAATTATCTTTTGATCTGGTTGACTTAAAATTCAACTGAGATCATTTTCTCATATAATTTTTTGTACTGATCGTGATTCCGAACTTTGATTTACCGAAAAGTTTGGAAAGATACGTTATGCAAACATTCTCTCATCTAGGGGTATTTTGATAATTTTACAGAGTGTAACAAGTAAAAAATAATTAATAAAAATAAAAATATTTCATAATAATTTCTTAAGATTATGTGTTCATATTATAAAATTTTAAATTATAATTTAGAAAAACATTTAGAGAATAAGCAATATATACATAATTACATAAACGTAACCTCTTAACTTTGTTTTAACTGTCATTTACGCTCTTCAACTTCGGGCGTGCATAAGTAGACATTTAAACTTTTGTAAAGTTAAACAAGTAGACACACACATTCTACATGACAATTCATGTGAGATACACTCGAACTGATTAATTAGCCATGTAGAAAATATATCATACTACATGTAGGAGACATGTGTCTGTTTATTCAATTTTATACAAGTTTGAAGGCTTCTTTTTGCTCATTCATAAGTTGAAGAGAATAAATGTCAATTGAGGCCAAATTAATGACCATAATGCATTATACCTAAGAGATAAGTGGTACTAAAATATGCATGCACATAATATATTTGTACATAAATGTATGTAATATTAAAATTTAGAATCATAAAAAAAATAACATTAAATTTTGCAACAAACTTTTAACTTATAAAGCTAATGAACTTAAATAAAATCTATTGATACAAAGGTTAAAAACAAGATATTTATATATAATATAAAAATATTACTCCATCCGTCTCATTTTATGTGACACCCTTTGACTTGATATGGTATTTAAGAAAAAACATAAAAACTTTTAAAACTCGTGATCTAAAACAATCCTTAGATATTTATGTAGCTGAGAATTCTTTTTGGAACAGACTTTAAAGGAAAAAATGTCACATAAAATGAGACAGTGAAAGTATATAGATGGAGGATTAGAAAAGACAAGGGATTTAGGGGCGCGATCGCGCTGACCAAATCAGCATGTACCAGATTTTAGCTCATTTCAAATATCTCGACGAGGGTAATCAAAACTTGTTCGGAATTTGATATATGCAAACAAACTATGTAACCACATCAAATTTGATATTCCAAATTCAATGACACAGTCGAAATTTCATACGAGGTCGTTATGGATAAAGAAACTTAGCATATGATAATGGAAAAATAATAATTATTTTTCAAAATTGAGAGGGGATCAATTTGATTTTTAAAGTAAAGTTTTGAGGCGTAAATGATTTTCACTTTTATTATTACTATTTGTGTTTTTCTTCTTTCTTTTTTTTTTTTTCAGTTTTCTTTTTTATCTTTTTTTTCCTTTGAAATTTGGACCAGAATTCGTGCACAAAAAAGGATATTTTTCTTGGTAAGTCATTTTCTCATCTATGACTCCTCAATAATGTTAGCGTGGGAAGATGTGGTTCAGTCAAAAGTTAAAAAAGTAATCTAATTTTTTCTTATGCTTTTTCTTTACTATTATTTTAGAAAAAGAGTTTAAAATATTTTTGAATTATACAAAATAATGTATGATAAATGACTGATTAAATGATCATCTCACGACATTATTCTCAAGTCAGTTTCATAACGATTAGTGATGATTCATTAATATTTTCTTCGGGTATCACATTTCTTTTATTTAGCGTAACATTTTGATCATTGCAACTAATATTCGATATGATTTTGTGCTTTCGCTACCTTCACAAATTGATTTCTGACTTGTCTTCTGTTCTGTCCAGTTGTTCATTGAGTAGTATCTAGTTATTCTCTACATATCATGAACTCATCCATGTGACCAGACTATTCTTGCCCCATACAAGGTTAATTTTATTTTTAGGTAAGGAATATCGTTGCAATTAGTTAACTAGTTCGAAAAATATCTCTTAACTAATCAAGTAACTCAAAATACACTTCCTACTAGTGATCGCTTCAATTAAAAAAAAATAATCTACGCTTGAGCTATTCGATACGAGACAATTGTTCTTGTGCTTTTCATTCTTTTTGAATGAATTGGACAGATTATCTTTTCATGAATTAATTTTATCACCTGTAATTTTTTAAGACCCATGAGAAATTAAATTTGTCGAATATTTTCAAAAAGACATATTTTTATTTGGTATGCTAAATTTAGACATAATAAAGAAAAAAATTATTTAATACTAATAGAATTATAATATAATAAACAAAATATATAAAACATAATAAAATATTGAGCTACGACAACATTTTAGTCCATTTCAAGTTAAATTTCAGGGCTTAGAACATGAAAAGAGAAAATGATTGTAAAAATTAAAATTAAAGCCCAAATTTATCAATTAATACAACACTTTGAAAATGTTTAATATAAAGAAGTTTTGTGTACTTTCAAATAACACAAAGAACCTCCATAATTAAGGTAATCTCTCGGAGAAATCTGTTTAATTTTCTTGAGATCTCCCCAAATGTGGAAAAAAAATAATTTAATCTTAATTAATGACATAATGTGATCTAAATTAAAGTTCCTTTTTTTTTATATTGACAAGAGAAAAAAACGAAACGACATACACCGTTATTCATTTCACCTGAAAAATAATGCAAAATATTTTTTTAAATTGTTACCTAAAATGAATTCTAATATTTTTTATCATGAAACAAATTATTTTAGAAAGTTAAAAGCTATATATTCAAATTCAAAATTTATTAATTTGACTCTTGTAATTTAAATAGTGGAAGTATTAATGTATATGCCATGCATGCTAATTAATAAGATTAACAAGTGAAAACATAAAATATATACGTGCCACTTTGATGAACCGTATTTACATGTGAATGATTAATTAATTAATTTTCAATCATAGAATTTGAAAATTTATTATTAAATATATTTTTAACTGTAAAATTTAATTTTTAAATTTCTATAAAAGGGGATAAAATAATCTTTTTGAGATTTTCCATGCATTTACTAGTTACTCACTGTTTACTCCAAAAGTGAATAAACTTTGTGGATACTTTTATATTATGAAATATCCACGTGCCCTTTTCCTATCATTTCTTTTTTGTTATATATTGTCGAAAATTTCATAGTGAAAGTATATAGATGGAGGATTAGAAAAGACAAGGGATTTAGGGGCGCGATCGCGCTGACCAAATCAGCATGTACCAGATTTTAGCTCATTTCAAATATCTCGACGAGGGTATTTGGTGCTTTTTTGATATTGAATAAGAGTCTAATTTTGTGTTGAAATACAATATTGACCTTTACATACCGATCAAAAAATATTTTTGATATTTTTTAATACTCCATTTGATCCTTTTTATATGTTATCTTTTTTTATTGTACTTGCATTAAAAAAAATAATAACTTTACTATTTTGTCTTTATTTAATTTTCTTCTTTAGTCATGTTTTCAAGTAACAATACTAAATATACTAGATTTTAATAGTCAAAGCTCATTAACTATCAAGAGTAAAATAGAAAGAAAAATGTCATTTATATATTGATTTTGTAAAATAATGTATATTAAGGATAATTTATTTATAGTAAAGACGACATATAAAAAAGATTGAAGAGAGTACTTATTCTTGCCTTTTTTTACACCTTTACACCGATGCTTGGTGCCTTGATATTGTAAACCTGCAAAAAAAAAATGTGGTATTCACTCACGTAAACATCAGCAAAATAAAAGGGACGAAGTAAGAGGGAAAGTAAGAGGCGGAAATAGAAAACCCTATAACCTAGATGTGTGTTTATATAGCATATGTGTTTTGGGCTTGGTCCGATTTTGGGGCCAAGCCATTTGTTTTGTCGAACAATGAATTGGATTTTGATCCAACTCCATTTGTAATGTTTTTGATATCAATAAAATGATAATTAATTTTTTTTTTTAAAATCTTATTCTCACATTTTATATTTGCATTTATGAAAGAGTTCATTTAAGACTCCTTTCGTGCGGAGCTATTAGTTTTTCATTTGTATTAAACTTATTGGGTAATGAAGAATCAATTTGACTATCAATGAGAAGTGTCATTATGATTTCCAACTTTGAATCGTGATAAATAAACTTTTAAATCCTATGATGTTAAATTAATAATATACTTTTTCTGTTTATTTTTATTTATTATTATTTTACTTATCGAGGTTAAATTACACAAATTTTGATCAGCATTTTAAGATATATTTTTTCATTGATTATCGAGGTCAAACTATGTAAACTTTGACCAATATTTTAAAATATATTTTTTCATTATATTAATATGAAAATTATTGCAACTTATAATATTTTTTTCGTATAGTTTTTAATAATTTAAATTTTAAATTTTTAAATATTAAATTTAACTATTTCAATTTAGTTTGATGTTTAGTCAAGTTAACCTCAAAAAGTGAAACAGTGATAAAAAATTTTAATTTTATATTCTTAAAAACATTAAGTGACAAATTAAAATTAGAAAATTATCCAAAAAAAACAACATAAAATTGACAAATAAATTAAATTTAAAAAAGACTAAAATAGTACTCCCCCGTCTCAAATTAAGTGAATTTTTCAGATTTTTTTTAATGTTCAAAATATATGAATTGTTCAAAGTTCAAGGTGAATGTTTGGAACTTTTTCTATATTTGCTCTCTCATTAACTTTTATATTTTCGATGAGATAAATTACACTATATATTTGTGATTTTACAAAGGACAATAGTGGAAAGTATGGTGTAAATTTTATCTTTAAATATTTTTCTTAATATATGTGCATTAACTCACAAATTCAATCAAAATGAGATATGAGGAATATCACAATTATAGGGGTGACAATTGGACGGATTAAGTCAAATTTGAGCGGATCATAATGGGTCAAGACCCAACCCGATCAACTTTTACTAAATTTTACTTATTTTAGTTATTCTTTTTTTTAATATTTTAGTATTTAATTAAATTATATTTTTCTTTATTCTGGTCATATAAAACATATTTAATTAAAAAATATTTTCAAAATATTTTGACAAAATCTCTGTCGAGTCAATTCGGATTACATATATCGACTCAATTCTAAATGAGTTAGGTTGACGTGAATTGAACTAATAAATGGACGAATTGATAACCCACTCAAACTTCAATGAATTAGATGAATCGAATGAATTAGATTTAGTTTTGCCACCCCTAATCATAAATTTCATTGTAAAAAATAAAAAAAAATAAAAAAAATTACAAAACCTCCTTGTTACTATATCATTCTCCCCAACCAGGCTGGTTATGTCTACACAGTCCCCTACTCACTAATCTACAAACCAATACACTTTTTCTTCCCTCTATTCTGACATTTTCTCTCTCTCTTTTTCCCCTGCTATTTTTCCAAGATTAAACGACAACTTCATCAGTGTATTCAGTATACAGAGAGAGACACCTCATTATGTATCCATACACACAGAGTGACTCAGAAAGGCTGCAGAAATCTTTGAGATTTGTGTAGAGTAAAAAAAATGAAGAAATTTTTACATAAACAGCCTATAGTATAGGTGAAGTAGTTAATTCAAAGGCGGCTACAAATTTAAGACTCAACCAATCTTTCTTCCTTTCTTGCATGTGGGGTTGGGTGAATTTTGAGTTTTTTGTGGTTTAGTGTTAATGAAAAGCTTAAAAAGGGATCATGGGTATTGAAATTTTGGTGTTTTGGCACAAGGGTCGAGGTGGTGTTCGTGGTGGTGGGAGCAAAAGCAAAATCAAGATTATGCTCTGTTAGTCTGTTTTTTTTGTATCTTTCTGTTTGTATTGGAGTTTAGGATATGCTTTCTCACTGGAAATATTCTTCTAGAGTGATAAAAATGATATCTTTACTAGCTTTGTCTCTTGTATCTGTGAATTTCAGTTAACCCCAGAAGTTGGAAGTTTTGGTTTCTTGGGGTTTGTTAGTTGTGTTGTATGACTGTTTATTTGCACTAAAGTTGGAATCTTAAGCAAAAATTTTGGTTTTCTTGGGTTAGTTAGTTGTGTGATTGTGTATATGACTGTTTATTTGTACTAAAGTTGGGAGACTTTTAAGCAGAAATTTTGGTTTTCTTGTTGTGTGATTGTGTCTTGACTGTTGTATTGTACTAAAGTTGGAGTCTTTAGCAGAGATTTTGGTTTTTGTTGAGTGAAAAAAAAATGAAGTTCATGAAGTTGGGATCAAAACCAGATACATTTCAAGATCAAGGAAAAGGTGTAAGGTATGTTAAATGGTTTACTGTTATTTTTTGGTTTTATTTACAAATGCAACTTGAATTTTTCTTTGTTTTTGTTTTGCTGCCTGTATATACAGTACTATCTTTTTTCCTTCTATGTAGTTTTAACTTATTTACAACTACATACACAGTATATTCCTCTAGTTGAACTTGTATAACAACATAAAAATATTCCTTCCGTCCGTTTTAATTTGTTTGTTTGTCTTATTCAGAAGAAAAAAGTTTCTACTTGATATATCTTGATGTATCATACAGTACTAATTTTAGTTTTAGTCAACAAGATTTAAACTATTCTTGTTAAACTCGTCGCAAAGTTAAAACTAGACAAACAAATTAAAATCATCTGAGTGATAAATTTATTTAATTATTCATAAACAGTGTGATTATTAACCTGAAATTAAAAAATGTTAGCAGCATGAACATGGAGTAACTATTATGCATGCCAGGAAGATACCCTTTTTCCGTACTATTTTTAAATATTTTTTAACTTCCTATTTTAATTTTTGTAAAGAAAAAGAACTACTTTTTTTTTTTTTTTTTGCTTTTGATGTTTCTTCTCTTATTTGGATATGAGTACCGTAGCTTATGAAGTGTGTCTTCCACTTCTTGTGCACATGTACAGAACAATCTTGGAGTTTGCTTTACAGAAAATAGAGACAGCTATTAAAAATAAGGGGTTTCTTTTTCTAAGAAATGCATTGTCCCCCTGTCCGTTCATATTACTAGTCGTAGTATTTTTGGTCCGTGGCGGATCCATAGTATGATTAGGGATTCATTCGAACCCCCCTTTGACGGAAAACTATATTATTTATATATGGTAAAACAATTTTTTAGATATAGATAATAGATGTCGAACCCCCTTCGCTTAGTTGTGTGTCTGTTTCTTAAAATTTTGAACTCCCTTAATGAAAATTATGGCTCCGCCACTGTTTTTGGTGTAATTTATTGTCCTTCGATTTCTGTAACTATCTGTTGATTCCTCGAACCTGGATTAACGTATTGTTTTGTTATTATTTGTATTTTCTTGTACTTCCATTACTTTTTTGTAGAATGCTTTGCACTATTTTTCCTTGAGTCGAGTTTTTGTCGAAAATAAACTCTCTAGCTCTGTTTTAGATTCCTCTTTATGGGACCTATTGGATATGTTGTTGTTTGTGTTTCTAGAAATAAGTTAATAGTTGTGAGTACAAAAGATTCTAATTTTATACTCCAATTACTCTTTTTGATCTTGAAAAAGCAGGCAATATTTGCTTATTTTTTGTTTTGGTGTCCCCCTTTATGTGCCTATTTTAGAGTTTCTTGTTACCTTTTAAAGAATTTTGATGGTGGCCTGCATGAGGACATTCAAAAAGTTGTGTTAATCTACTTTCTGCGTTTGATTGGTAGGTCCTCTATTTACTACTCAGAGAAAAAAGGCCTCAGTGGGGTCAATGATCTCCAATTATTTGATCTTCTAAATTATGTTTACACCTTGTAACATTAATTACTCTTACCTACTGATTGACATACAATGACTGTACTATCTTTTGATTAAAAAATATGTGAAACAAGGGATGCATTATTGTTTATTGTTTATATAATTATTGTTTACTTTTTCTAGCCGTATACATATAGTATACACAATTATTGAGGCGAGGGTTCCAAGAAACAGTCTCTCTACCTTTGTGAGGTAGTGGTAAAGTCTGCATACATTTACCCTCCCTAGACCCCACTCGTGGAATTCCACTAGGTATGTTGTTGTTGTTGTTGTATACATATAGTATATGCAATTATATATCCACCGGCTATTTTTAGTTTAGTCAGTTAGGTGAATGGCTATCTTCATGAATAGCTAAGTTGGTGAAAATTCTCAGTTTTTAACTTCTTATATTGGTGAAAATTCTTGTCCATGAAGCTGGAATGATAATGTAAATGGATTTATGTTGTGTTAAATGATGGCGTAAATGAGTTTTACAGTGTCGATACATTTTATCTGTTATAACAAGTAATTCAGCTGATATTTTATGTTACTAAATTACTATAGAACCTTTGCTATAAGTCAAACTTAATCTGGTGGTGTAACAAAATTATACACTGTTAATGCACAGAAGTTAGAGTCTACGGAAACACGGTCCGGTCGCAGCTAGAACATTGATGTTCATGATTAAGTTTCACAAGGAAACAGTTAACAATAAAAGCACTTTTTAGTTGACACAAAGCTAAGATTCGATGCATTACAGCCATTTTGTTAGTTCTGCTTCTCTTTAGTGCTTTCAGTTGAAGGTTTTATCTATTTGGTTCCGACTCTTTGTCAAACCCAAACACAAGTTTGTGAAGTTCGTCACTATTGGTGGAACTATAGTTTAAGCTAAATCTATCTTCTGTTTTTACTTATGCTGGGGTTGAATGATCGTCCAAGGTTGACGTGCAGTTAATTCTATATACAAGTTCTGGTATTTGCAAAATGATGATGAGAATAATACTAACTACTTATATTTAAGGAACTTCAGTTGTACATTACTTAAAAGTTGAAGGAAAAGCTATCACATGTATCTCTCACTCTTTCTCTTCAAAAAAGATTTTATTTTACTTCCTGTGCACTTAATTACTTGCATGAAGATTTTGTTTAGTTGTTTATATTTGCCATAATGATAATTAACGAAATCTTAATATCAAAAAGAGGATACTATTAGTAGCTAAATAAAGTATCACTGATATTGTTGTGTTGATTACAAACTACTTTCTATAGCAAATATTATGTTATTTATTGCAGTTATGTGCCGTACTCTGATCATATTCTTAAGTAGTAGATGAATTTTGATCTATTGATGTAGGTACGTGCCGTCTGAGCTGGCAACAGATGTTACCATCATTGTTGGTGAAGTAATATTTTATCTTCACAAGGTAACTTGACCATTTATGCAAAGGAAAAGTTACTATAATTTCCAATACATTTCACTAAGCATATAGTACTTGATTCTTATCGTTCTTCTGTGACATTCATTTGAGTTCAGAAAAGAGAAGTACGCGAGTAGAACTCGATTGCTTCTGTTCCTCAATGGGTTTGAACTAGGGATAATAAACAAAGATTGCATGTGGAATGAAATTATTGTATAAAAGAAAACAATTCTAGTTTGATGAATTTGCCATGTGATCCAGATTCATCTTGTCTTGGTGAAACTGACCTTTAGACCAAGTTAATTCTGAAATTTCTCACTTCTTTACTTACACATCCGAGAGACTTGTTTGTCAGGTTGTTCTTGTCATAACAATATAAGCTATCTCCATACCTTTATAAACGAAAATGTAAATGGATAACAGCTTAGCCTTTCAGCTAACCAACATGTTCCATCACAACTTTGAATTTTTAGTGTTGCAACATACTGCTGCATCCAGTCCTACTAGTCTCCAGTTGGTAATTGTAACATTTACTCTCATGTGGAGAACTACATGTACTTTCTCATCTGAGTTTTATCGGTATCTGAATTACAGTTAATACTGATTTTGGTTTGCCAGTTTCCACTGTTGTCCATGAGCAACAGGCTGCAAAGGCTTGTTTCAAAAGCAAATGAAGAGAATTCTGATGTAATTCAGTTAGTTGATTTTCCTGGTGGACCTAAAGCTTTTGAGATTTGTGCCAAATTTTGCTACGGAATGACAGTGACTCTCAATCCTTACAATGTTGTTGCCGCACGCTGTGCAGCTGAGTACCTTGAGATGACAGAAGTAGTTGACCGAGGAAATCTTATCTTCAAAATCGAGGTGTTCCTCAATTCCAGTGTTTTCCGCAGCTGGAAAGATTCAATTATTGTGCTACAAACCACCAAGTCTCTTCTACCTTGGTCCGAAGATCTGAAGGTGGTAGGGAGATGTATAGATTCTATTGCATCCAAAACGTCAATGGATCCTTCGAGCATTACATGGTCCTACACTTATAACAGAAAAGTGGCGGGCTCAGATAAGATCAAAGAAGTTGGGATGAAATTCCCTGGAAAAATCAAATCTGTGCCCAAGGATTGGTGGGTTGAAGATGTGTGTGAACTTGAGATAGATCTTTTCAAGCAAGTTATGGTTGCTGTTAAATCTAAGGGAAGGATGGATGGTAGTGTTATTGGCGAGGCACTAAGAACTTATGCAATGAGATGGCTGCCTGATTCAATTGAGGCTTTGGTATCTGAAGCTCACAGTAGAAGGAACAAGTCCTTGTTAGAAACTATAATCTGCTTATTGCCTTCTGATAAAGGTGTTTCTTGTTCGTGTAGTTTCTTACTCAAGTTACTGAAAATCGCTATTCTTGTGGGAGCAGATGATTCATCAAGGGATGATCTTGTAAGAAGTATCAGCTTAAAGCTGGATGAGGCTTCTGTCAATGATCTTTTGATTCCAGCAAGGTCTCCCCAAGCTACTGTTTATGATGTTGAACTAGTGAAGTGCATTGTTAACCGATTCATGGCTCGTGAAAGAAGTAGTCGGGATAAGAACACTCCCCCGAAGAGCACCAATGATTTCATTTTGGGCCATGCATCATGGTTGAAAGTTGGTAAATTAATTGATGGTTATCTTGCAGTAATTGCTCGTGATCCAAATGTCAGTCTCTATAGTTTCATTGAACTATTGCAATCAATTCCAGACTCAACACGACCAATCCATGATGCATTATATGAGGCAATCAATATCTATCTGCAGGTTGCTTATTTACTTTTTCCTTTTATATCATAAGTTCTGCAAGTCCTTAATTTAATTGCGATCATCCAAGTTTTCAGTAGATACGTCTCATTCAATTGAACCCAGTAGCACTTCTTTGTGTTCCCATGCTTCAATATCATATATTGGACCTGCATAGCTAGCTGATATAAGCAAATAGTGGTTTTCTCCAATATATATCATGAGCAAATAAGAAATTTGTCTTTAGCATAACTGCTACAAGGGAAGTGAGCTGTTTTGGATGCCATTTTTGAAGCTTAACAGCAAATACAATAACTACAGGACAAAGTGGAGTGGTCCAGTGGTGTAGACAAGTTGAGGGAGGCGAGGTTGGGATGGTTCGTGCATGTGAAGGGAAGATGCACAAATGCCCCAGTGAGGAGGTGGTACTGTTGGCTATGGTGGGTTTAGGGAGAAGTAGAGATAGGTCAAAGAAGTATCGAAGAAATGCGATTAGACAGGACATGAGACGCCTACGGTTCACTAAAGCATGACCCTAGATAAGAGGATATGGAAGTTTGGATTAAGGTAGAAGGTTAGTAGCTAGTAGAGTGTTATTTAGTTTTCCTTGTTAGTAGTATTATTAGTAATTCCCCTACTATTGTATTCTTTTGAGTTTTACCACTACATGTTTTCTTTGCTCAGTACCATTTGTGGTTGCTACTGTTTTTTTCTCCATTATTTTCTATATGCTTCACGTGAGCCGAGGATCCATCAAAACCACATCTCTACTTTCGCATGGGTAAAGCTGCATATACACTATCCTCTCTATACCCCACTTGTGGGATTGCAATCGGCTATATGATTCCTCATTGTTTTTGTCGCTCCATTTATTAAGCTTACGGTTTTAAAATATACTATCTGTTTGTCTTCTCACTGCAGGAACATTTGAGCTTGACTAAATCTGAGAAAAAGCATTTATGTGGTCTAATGGATGTCAGGAAATTAACAATGGATGCATCAATGCATGCAGCACAAAATGAACGGCTACCTCTCCGGACAGTCGTTCAAGTCCTGTTCTTTGAGCAAATTAGAGCAGCTGCTGGAGTTCAGACCTTGAATCACAGAAATACTGATGCTGTAGATTCCAATAGGAAGACTGAAGAATATTGGCATAAAACACTACCAGAAAAGCAGAATATATCGAAGCCATCGAGCGAAATAAGGATAAAAGGTGAAGATCCACAGAAGAGCATGAAGTTGATAAAGAAAGGTAGCAAAAACAGAAGCAGTGGACCACAGTTGATGCCATCAAGATCAAGGAGAATATTTGACAAGCTGTTTGTTGGTAAGGTGTCTGTTAATGGCGAAAACCGGAGCTCTGAGACATCTGGTAGTTCTCAGAGTCCAACTTTAAGGATTATTCAAGGAGAAATGAAGTCATCTAGTTCATGTTCAAGAAATAGGAGGAATTCAATTTCATAAGAAATTCATGTAGATTCATATGTAGTCTTTTAGATTAATCTATGTGTGTAAGAATCCAATTTGTGTAAAAAGTGGTGAACTTTGTTGTAGTATCTAAGGTGTTTAACCATCATAATATTCCCTCCATCTGAATTTGATTTGGTTTGATTTTTCGTTTTGATTTGATACGAAATTTATGACAAATAATGAAAATTATTGAATTTTTGAATTTTAAATTAAATATATACATATGTATTAAAATATTTTTAATATTGTAATCTTAGATAAGTGTTTTTTTAAAACAAATTAAAAAGTAAAATTGGATAGACAAATTAAAACGGAGAGAAATAGTTTAGTGCTTTGCTGCAACACATGTTATTCTTGGATGCATTCTTCCTTTGGTATCTTTTAGTTATAACATAATACAGAAATATGTTATTTTATTTAATTTAATTTGATATTTATATTATTTTAAACTTTGAATTAGTATAGATTGACATTTAGTATAAACACTAATTGTAAAATGTTTTTTTTAGGGGTCTGAGGAGATTTAATCTCACTACAGAGAAATCAATATTCTGTTGTTCTTTTTGTATTCCTTATAAATTAATGTGTGATATAATGTGAAATAAAAATGTGGATATTACTAATGCATAAATTAAAATGATATAGCTAAATAATTAGATGTTTGAATTCGAAAACACTTGAATATTATTGTATCTTCTAAAAAATATAAAATTTTAATAAATGAAAGGATAAATATGAAAAAAATTACAAATATTTATCATGAATTTTGAACAAAAACTATTTTGAACATTGAAAAAAATCTAAAAAAATAAATTAATTTGAAATAGAGGTAATAGTGATAATTAATGGTAATGGTAAACGATGATGGTGGTTGATGATAAACAATGATGATTAATGATGATGATTGTTGACAAAAGAGGTAACTTTTTTTAAAAAAATATATATGTATAGATAGTCTAAGAAAGGATGATATATTGAAGAAAAAGATTACTAGAATATTGTTTGTAAGACATTAATTTACTTGGTATTAATCTACTTTTTATTTACAATCTTAAGTTTTTAATTATAAATATGAAAACATATGTATAGAGTTAACACAAACCAACACTGATTCATCTGTATGTGTCATATTTGCACAAATAGTAAAGATGATACAACGTTAACAATAAGATACCGAGTGCAATCCAAAAAATGGAGTTCTCAAGATGACAGAATATACGCAGTCTTTATCCCTATCTTGTAAGGCAGAGAGGTTGTTTTGGAGTCCAAAAAAAAAAGTTCATTTAGCAATGAACCACAGAACCAGGAAATCTCTTACATAGCAAAAAGGCACTATTTAAGCCATTTTAGTGTATCTGTGACAGTTGCATTTACAATGACATTTCTCCTTTAAGTTTTTACAATCAAAATCTGATCCTCATCATCTTCAGAAGAGGCACAGCTAAAAAATTTTATGGGATAAAATATCAATGTTACAACTAGTGTGGTAAAGATGGCAAAACAACTATCCATGGATCAGTAAACAAGTAAAACTACAGATTTGAAGGCTTCTACATCTCAGCACGATCCCAGTTAATCGTTGGTACTTCAAACTCAGGGTCTGCTTGATCTAGTCTACTGCGTGGCAGCTTATTCATCAACGCAAAACCTGAAAAGTGTAAAAATTCCAGAAGCATAAATATAATGTAAATATTTGATCAACAAATCAATGAGAGCTGTATACTAACAGCTTTGCCTCCTTAAAGACGGTGATCCCACCTTGAGAGGCGGATCCAGGCTAACTTAATGGCTTCAACCTTGCACTAAACTAATTATACTGTTACAACTTTGTGTTGGAAGTTCTGTGGTTCCAAGCTAACCTAATGGGTTCAATCCTCCCACTAATAACCAAACGTCTCAGGTTTGTGAGCACAGAAAACAGAGAAACTCCTGGTCGGGAGCATTCTACCGCCTCTAGTGAGCCCTAACTGACGTGGATCCATATTAGTCGATCTAGTAGATTTCAAAGTAGATTTCAAATATCGGATGTCTAAGGCCAAATTAGAAAAAAAAAATGGTGGCAAAGAAAACTGGGTAAAATTGAACATTTTACCTATGTACATCCTATTTCTTTGTTAGACTTGGGGCACATGTGTCTGGTCCAAATCTTGTTCATCAATACAGATTATAATGGCGTAATGGTTCTCAAAGTATATGACTAAGAAAGCAATATTTTTGTTTTTGAATATGTTAATTGACAGTAGTTTTTACCTTCAATTATCTTGTACAATGAAGACCACCAACTGTCACTGGAAACCTGGTACTGATCCAGGGTCTCTTCAATTTCTTTGTCGTGTTTACCCTCTAATACTCCCTTCAGAGTGATTACAGCATTCTTTGTTTTCTTCAGGATATTATCCTCGTCCTCGATTTCTAACCGCACAAGGTCATTTTGGGATGAAGTAAGTGTAGCAGCTAGAGCGAACCGTGTTGCAGCAGTCCAACGTGTAGAGGCAAGCAACCTCCTGTGCCCATCTAGTTGTTCGTCGCTCGCTATACTGTTGCCCTCTTCCCTTCTGAAGACTATGCTTCGTAAGTAATCAGCATTTGCAGCTCCAGTACTCTGAACCATCCTAGAGAAAGCACTTCCTTCCTTCGTTAACAGTACTTCTGGAGTATCATATTCAAGTACCTGAAATGAGTCCCACAGCAGTTAAATTGAAATAACCCACATAAAGAAAAGGAACAACAACAAAAAAATAATAATTCCTCTTTAGTATATTCAGAATCCACAAGAGGATCCACAAATTTGCAATCCGGCATGATTGTTATTACAGTGAGTTACATGACTAGGGCTAGAGGCAAGCACTCCACCTGACCAGCATCAAGCAGAAGAATTCTGTCACAGTCAATGATAGTGTTCAAACGGTGAGCAATAATGAGCATGGTGCATGACTTAAATTCTTCACGTATGGTTTTCTGAATAAGAGCATCAGTTCTAACATCAACAGCAGCAGTTGCTTCATCAAGAACAAGAATCTTTGACCGTCGAAGCAATGCTCTAGCAAGACTTAAAAGCTGTCTTTGTCCCACACTGAAATTTTCTCCGGATTCCGAGACCTTGAAACATCAAAGTAATTTTTTGTTAGCTGTAGCCGAAATTTGTTTGACAAGGATACTAGAGATAGAAAAGCCAGATAATAGAAGTAAAAAAATATTCACCTTTAATTTATACTAATACAAAGGCTTGAGCCTCTAAGCAATCTAGTTAATCCGACCAGTCAACAGTTAGTTATGCAACAAGCTACTTTGACTAAAAATAGTTGCATAGGGTTTTCTTTCTAGCAAAAACATAACTATTTTAAGATGTGTTTTCTAAGTTGTAATATAGTGCATTTGGATATAGCACAACCAATATAATTTCATTTTTCCTCTTTGAAGTGAGAGCCTGAGTATCATCCAATAATATTTTTCTCTTATACAAATTTTGTAGCAATGGCTCACATTTGTTTCATTTTATATAACGGGTATTTAACCGCACACGAAGCTTAAAATTTTATGCTGATTTATCTATTATGCTAGTGGTAGAGCAAGAAAATATATAATAGTCACCGAAAAGTTAGTTTGATAGAGAAAACATCATATCAAATTTCAAAATTTGATTAACTAAATGGACCTCAATTCTTGTGAGATAGGAAAGTTGCGAGTAATATTATTAGTAGAACGGTGCCAAAACAATATGAGACGTTTCAAAATAATAAAAGTGTTGGCTAAGTTGGACTGGAAGTAGTTGTACCTTTGATCTAGTCTATACAACAACATCATACCGAGTGAAATCCCACACCTTTGATCTAGTCTATGATGTTAAAAATTACATTTTAAGCTTTTAGTGTGATTTTGTAGCTAATTGGATTCTAGTAAAGCACCTACATTATAGAAATAGAAACATGAATATAGGCAGAAAGCATCTTATCAATAGAATTTCCATTTATACATGATCTACACACAGGTAGCAATTTGTTGTAAAATTGTTCTCGTTACCTTTAATGGGAAAAAGATCATACAACAACATACCCAGTGTAATCCCACAAGTGGGGTTAGGAGAGGGTAAGATGTAACCATACTTTACCCCTACCTTTGTGGGAAGAGAGGCTTGTTTAGGATACACCCTCAGCTTAGAAGGAAAGTTATTCAGAAAAATTGTATGGTCAAAAATAACATACAAACGATTTGTTAAAGAAAAGTAGAAACATAAAAAAGATAAGAGATGTGAAATATACTATTCAAATTGTTCCTT
>DF358194.1:53322-79948 GCA_000787875.1 Solanum virginianum
TTCCTTCCTGCCCAGAAATCAATAATAACTATTTCAATGTGATTCAATTCCATATTAATATAGTGGTACATGAATTATATCAATAATGATGAAGTTACAAATTAGAAGAACTTGAGAAATGTTAATAGAAGTGTGATATTACTTGCATTGTTAAAAGATCAAAAAATTCATTCTATTAGGAAAATAGAAAGCTAAGACCTAAGTTGCACAGACCCTTCACTTTCAATGCCGCATCCGTGTCGGATTCTCCGAAAATACACTACTTTTGATGAATCCAACACGCACCCACTGATAATTTTTTAAGAGTTTAAGCAACATAGGCTAAGACACCATGTTAGCCCGTGATTGGTTATTCATTGTGGAAACATTAGAAGGATGGATGCTCTCTGATGGAGCTTTTTATTGTTTGACAATGCTGCTCCACTGATGGAATCCATGGTGCCATACCTCCATTAAAGGTCGATAGGCTTTAATAGGAATAAGAAGATGCTTGTCATGGAAAAAGTGCCCAAGGATGAGGCCAAGAAAAAGCTTATTGTGGAAGAGGCGCCCGAGAATAAACCAACAAATTATGGTGAAGAGTAGGCTAAATGTTCCATGTATTTCATGGACCAAGTTGAAGTCCAAGTCCAAGAGGACGAACATTGGGCCAAATGGAGAAGCCCAAGAGGAACCACATGGAGGAGCCAAGAAGGCGGCAATTTACGTGAGAATCAAGCCCCAAAGAGGCTGCAATCAATGATCATAATGGTGGGCTGATTGATGAGGGTATTCCGGAAACAAGCTCTCTATCTCTATGAAGTAGTGATAAGGTCTGCGTACATTTTAACCTCCCCAGTGTTGCGAAAGCAAACTGGATAGAGTGTGATTCCGCCAAAAATAGTAAAAAAGGATAAATAAAAAAGAACAACAAATTTACGAGGTTAGGTAAAATATTATTTATACCTACGTCCTCAGACACAACTAACCCAATTTTATTTCACTCCAAAGAGTACAAGTGAAATACTACAGAAGAAAAAGAAGAATAAATGTCTTAGAAGATGAGAATGCAAGTGAAAGATGTGTTATAGATCCTAAAACTACACTTCAATTTATAGGGGAAAAAATCCCTTACAAATTGTCCACCCACCAATGTAGGATGGACATACAAATAGTAACAAATCTCCATCTTTGTCATCCACATCTTCAATTCTCTCAATAACAAATTTCAATTGTGTCTTCAGCTTTTGAACATCAATGTTCAATGTTGATCAAGTCCAAACTTGATCACAGTCACCGCATTTGTTAGCATATCAGCAGGATTCTCTGTAGTCTTGATTTTCTGCATTGTGACTCCACCTTCTTCTATGATTTCTCGTATGAAGTGATACCAAACATCAATTTGCTTTGTTCTTGCATCATAAACTTGATTTTTTGCTAATTGACTAGCACTTTGACTATCACAAATATTGTAATAATTTCTTGTCTGATACCAAGTTCCTCAAGCAATCCTTGAAGCCAAATTGCATCTTTCATAGCCTCCATAATAGCCATATACTCTGCCTCAGTTGTAGACAAAGCAACTGTTGACTGTAAAGTAGACCTCTAACTAATTAGTGCTTTTGCAAAAATAAACAATAACCAATAATTGACCTTCGTTTGTCCAAATCACCAACAAAGTCAGAGTCACAATATCCAACTACACACGAATTTTCTTCCTGCTCAAAAACTAACCCAACATCCACGTTACTACGAATATACCTCAAAATCCATTTCACAGCTTGCGAATGTTCCCTTCTTGGATTATGCATATATCTACTCACAATCCCAACAACATGTGAAATGTCAGGTCTTGTGCAAACCATTGCATACATCAAGCTACTAACAACACTTGCATATGGTACCCTTGACATATATTCTCTCTTGACTTCATCCTTTGGCGATACACTAGCACTAAGCTTAAAATGGGGTGCTAACTGGTTTAGTTTTCTCCTCCATACCAAATCGATCTAGCACCCTCTTCAAGTATGGGGAACCAATGAAGTGCTAACTGGTTTAATTTTTTCATTCATACCAAATCAATCTAGCACCCTCTTCAAGTATTCTTTCTAAGATAAACAAAGTTTCTATCAAAGTCTATCCCTTGTTATCTCCATGCCAAGAATCTTCTTCACATCTCCCAAATCATTCATCTCAAACTCCTTACTTAGTTGAGCTTTCAGCTTCTCAATTTCTCAAAAGCTATTAACATATCATCAACATATAGGAGAAGATATATAAAAGAACCATCCTTAAGCTTGCGCAAATATACACAATGATCGTATTTGCTTCTCACGTACTTCTGCCGCAGCATAAACTTGTCAAATCTTTTGTACCATTGTCTAGGAGATTGTTTCAATCCATACAATGATTTTCAAGTTTACACACCATGTTCTCTTTCCTTGCAACTTTGAATCCTTCTGGCTGAGTCATGTAGATTTCCTCTTCCAAATCACTATGTAAAAACAACATTTTTACATCCATCTGAACTAGTTCAAGATCCAACTGCACTACCAAAGCCAACATAATTCTAATAGAAGAATGTTTTACAACGGGAGAAAACACTTCATTGTAATCAATTCCTTCATTCTGAGCATATCCTTTGGCCACCAATCTTGCTTTGTAGTGAACATTATTTCGATCTGGAAATCCTTCTTTCTTTGCATATACCCACTGGCACCCAATAGCTTTCTTGTCCTTCGGAAGGTTGGCCAATTTCCACGTATTGTTCTGATGAAGGGATTTCATTTCCTCATTTATTGCAACTTTCCACTTTGGATAGCTTCTTTATAAGTGGTTGGAATGCCATCAATAATGATTGAAGTTGCACATGCCATTGTCTCTATGAGACGCATAGGCTTCTTTACTGTTCTTTTGGAACAACTATCCATAATACGAAAGGTATTTTGGAATATTTTCACTCTGATATTTGGGGTGCTTCCAAGACACCTTCATTAGGTAGGAAAGACTATTTTGTAATCTTTGTTGAATTTTTCACGAAGAGTGTTGGTGTATACAATGAAGACTAAAGATGAAGTCTTGAGAATTTTTTCCAAATGGAAGACAATGATAGAAAGTCAAAGTGGCAGAAAGATCAAGTGTCTTCGCACAGACGATAGTAGGGAATACAAAAATGCTCTTTTCCAGAAGATTTGTGAAGAAAATGACATCGTCAGACATTTCATTGTCCGAAATACACCACAACAGAATCGAGTGGCAGAACGCATGAATCGAACTTTGTTGGAGACGGTTCGGTGTATGTTGTCCAACGCTGGCTTGGGCAAAGAATTTTGGGCTGATGCAATAACATATGCTTGCCACATCATAAATCCTTTACCATCTGTTGCAATTGGAGGGAAGACACCATTTGAAAAATGGTATGGAAAACCTGATGTGGATTACGACTCTTTACATGTATTTGTCTCAACTGCATACTATCATGTGAAAGAGTCAAAATTAAATCCAAGAGCTAAGAAGGTTATCTTTATGGGAATTACTTCTCGTGTCGAAGGATATCGCTTATGGTGTCCAAAGACAAGAAAAGTAATATTTAGCCGAGATGTTACTTTTGACGAATCTGCTACGATGAAAAAGGATGCAAATGAAAATACACAAGTAACTAATAGTGCTTCAAAGCATGTGGAGTTTGAGGGAAAATTTATTTTTCCTCCAAAAGAAGATGAAGAAACAAACGACAATTTGGAAGAAGAGCCAGTTGAGACGCAAGTTCCAACTCAGGAATCTGAACAACAACTTGAGTCGATTGCAACCCATAAACCCAAAAGAACAGTAAAGAAGCCTATGTGTTTCATAGAGACGATGACATATGCAACTTCAATCATTATTGATGGCATTCCAACCATTTATAAAGAAGCTACCCAAAGTGGTGAAGAAAAGTGGAAAGTTGCAATGAATGAGGAAATGAAATCCCTTTATCAGAACAATACGTGAAAACGGGCCAACCTCCCGAAGGACAAAAAAGCTATTGGGTGTCGGTGGGTATATGCAAAGAAAGAAGAATTTCCTGATCGAGATAATATTCACTACAAAGCAAGATTGGTGGCCAAAGGATATGCTCAGAATGAAGGAATTGATTACAATAAAGTGTTTTCTCCAGTTGTAAAACATTCTTCTATTAGAATTATGTTGGCTTTGGTAGTGCAATTGGATTTAGAACTTGTTCAAATGGATGTAAAAACGTTATTTTTACATGGTGATTTGGAAGAGGAAATCTACATGACTCAGCCAGAAGGATTCAAAGTTGCAAGGAAAGAGAACATGGTGTGTAAACTTGAAAAATCATTGTATGAATTGAAACAATCTCCTAGACAATGGTACAAAAGATTTGACAAGTTTATGCTGCGGCAGAAGTACGTGAGAAGCAAATACTATCATTGTGTGTATTTGCGCAAGCTTAAGGATGGTTCTTTTATATATCTTCTCTTATATGTTGATGATATATTAATAGCTTCCAAGAATTTGGCAGAAATTGAGAAGCCAAAAGCTCAACTAAGTAAGGAGTTTGAAATGAAAGATTTGGGAGATGCAAAGAAGATTCTTGGCACGGAGATAATAAGGGACAAACTTTCAAAGAAACTTTGTTTATCTCAGAAAGAAATACTTGAAAAGCGTGCTAGTCTTGGCGTGGAGATAACAAGGGAAATACATTCGAAGAAACTTTGTTTATCTCAGAATGAATACTTGAAGAGGGTGCTAGATCAATTTGGTATGAATGAGAAAACTAAACCAGTTAGCACTCCATTGGCACCCCATTTTAAGCTTAGTGCTGATATGTCACCAAAGGATGAAATCGAAAGAGAATATATGTCAAGGGTACCATATTCAAGTGTTGTTGGTAGCTTGATGCATGCAATGGTTTGCACAAGACCTGACATTTCACACATCATTGGGATTGTGAGTAGATATATGCATAATCCAGGAAGGGAACATTGGCAAGCTGTGACATGGATTTTGAGGTATATTCGTAATACCATGGATGATGGGTTAGTTTTTTAGTAGGAAGAAAATTCTTGTGTAGTTGGATATTGTGACTTTGACTATGCTGGTGATCTGGACAAACGAAGGTCACTACTGGTTATGTGTTTACTTTTGCAAAAGCACCAGTTAGTTGGAGGTCTACTTTACAATCAACAATTGCTTTGTCTACAATTGAGACAGAGTATATGGCTATTACAGAGGCTGTGAAAGATGCAATTTGGCTTTAAGGATTGCTTGAGGAACTTGGTATCAAACAAGAAACTATTACAATATTTTGTGATAGTCAAAGCGCTATTCAATTAGCAAAAAATTAAGTTTATCATGCAAGAACGAAGCACATTGATGTTCGGTATTACTTCATACATTTTTCACAATGCTATTCAATTAGCAAAAAATTAAGTTTATCATGCAAGAA
Source organism: Solanum virginianum (assembly GCA_000787875.1). NCBI lineage: Eukaryota > Viridiplantae > Streptophyta > Magnoliopsida > Solanales > Solanaceae > Solanum > Solanum virginianum. Next base: position 58,754 of record DF358194.1, read on the forward strand.
CGAAGCACATTGATGTTCGGTATCACTTTTACGAGAAACCATAGAATAAGGTGGAGTCACAGCGCAGAAAATCAAGACTACAGAGAATCTCGCCGATATGCTAACAAAAATGGTGACTGTGATCACGTTCGGGCATTGTTTGGACTTGATCAACATTGTTGAACATTGATGTTCAAAAGCTGAAGACACAATTGACATTTGTTATTGAGAGAATTGAAGATGTGGGATGGCCAAAGTGGAGATTTGTTACTATTTGTATTGATCAACATTGTTGAACATTGATGTTCGAAAGCTGAAGACACAATTGAAATTTGGTATTGAGAGAATTGAAAATGTGGGATTGCCAAGGTGGAGATTTATTACTATTTATATGTCCATCCCACATTGATGGGTGGACAATTTGTAAGGGATTTTCCCCCCTATAAATTGAAGTGTAGTTTTAGGATTTAAAACACACTTCTCACTTGTCTTCTCATCTTCTAAGGCACTTTATTCTTCTTTCTCTCTTGTAGTATTTCACTTGTACTCTTTGGAGTGAAATAAAATTGAGTCAACTGTGTCTGAGGACGTAGGTAAAAATAATATTTTACCGAACCTCATAAATTCGTTGTTCTTTTTTATTTATCCTCTTTTACTATTTTTTGGCTGCTTTTTTCTTAGAGTAGTAATTGTGTAATAATCACACTCTGTCCAGTTTGCTTCCGCAACAATCATTCATTGTGCAACCAGGAACATAAGTGAAATATTCTTTTCTTCCTGTATTTTATTGTGAATATTTTTCTTCAAAACTTCATCCTCTAATGCCTTCTACAATTTACTTGCAGAAGTTTCCTTTGTGGATGGATACTTCTGTTCTCTTCCAAGGAAGGACCGAATGGTACCACAAGCAACACAGTTGATATATTTCCAATCTACATCTCCTATATTTTCTGGTTTTCATTCTTCTAGAGTTAGATCTAATCCTTATTGAAAAAGGACATCTTCGATCTCAGATTTCCACATCCCAAAGTGTCCTGTTCCGTCAAAAATTTCAACTGTAAACTTCACATTTGTCTGAATTCTTGACATAAGCGAAGATACCAACAACATGTTATTGACACTTGAGGTGGACTCCTGTGGCTTGTCTGAGCTGGATACTTTTTTATTTCCCTCTCTCATTTTGTATTATATTTACTATTTAATAGCTGGCTACACAGACCAAGATAATTCTTTTATGATGTGGAAGATTAGACTATGCTGCAACCACAGAGCATAATAAGAAAAAATATCTTGACAATACAAATCCAAGAAAAATCTTTTCTGATGTGGAAGATCAGGCTATGTTGCAACCACATAGCATACTCAGACAAAACGTTGTCTCTAATACCAACTGTTGCTAAACCAAACTGGATAGAGTGTGATTATTACACAATTACTACCTAAAAATAATAGCCGCTAAAAAATAGTAATAGAGTATAAATAAAAAAGAACAATGAATTTACGAGATGAAATATTATTTTTACCTACATCCTCGGACATAATTAACCCAATTTTATTTCACTCCAAAGAGTACCAAGTGAAATACTACAATAGAGAAAGAAGAATAAATGCCTTAAAAGATGAGAATGCAAGTGAGAGGTGTGTTTTAAATCCTAAAACTACACTTCAATTTATAGGGGAAAAAATCCCTTACAAATTGTCCACTCACCAATGTGGGATGGACATACAAATAGTAACACCCAGACCCCACTTGTGGGATTCCACTGGGTATGTTGCTGCTGTTGTTGTAATGGAAGGCTGATTCATGCCCAAAATTGGAGCAAAACAAATTTGGGTTTTTGGTTCAAATTTGCCCTAAACCCCACTTTTGGGATTCCACTGGGTATGTTGTTGTAATGGAGGGCTGATTCGTGCCAAAAATTGGAGCAAAACAAATTTGGGTTTTTGGTTCAAATTTGCCCCCCCCCCCCCCACCCTCTTTTCCCTCTTTTTCTTAGCTAATTTTAGGGAAAAGTTTGGTATTATTTTTACATGCTTTCTAGTTTAAAGTTTTCTAATTAGGTTGTACTATTTTATTATTTTCATAAAGTAGGATGAAAATCCCATGCTATTTGGCATAGGTTTCCTTTTTATATAGGGGTGAATTTTGTTAATTTACATGACAACATTATCAATATTTTATAGTTTCTCTTCTTTACACCTTTGTGGAAAGCTACTTGAAATTTATCAGTTCAGAGGATTATGTTGAAATACTTGACTTTTCTGTTTTTGGGCTAAACAGAGATACATAGAAGATATTGCTTCAACAATAGACACCCTTGTTTTTTTAAGGTTTATGGAGCAGTTCTTATTTCACTTGTAAATATGGTTTCAGCACAACCCAAGTGCAGTATTTATAAATTTATACAAATTGTTACTTTCTCAAAAAAGAAAAAAGGAAAGGATAGGAGTATCCAAATCCCAAATCTTAAGATATTGGGTTGAGTTGGCCAAGACCTCTACACACTCCGTCGGATGCCCTATATACTGGATGTCGGACATTATTATATAACTCTCACGCATGTAACCAGATTCTAATGTTCATCTATGGACTTTACGTGGACACAAATGTGAAAACAAATTTACCACACGTAGGATCTTATACCCAATGAAGGAATCTCATAATCCAACCAAGCCCACAACTTAGACAACCTAACTTACATGGAACACTAATGATGTACACTCAACGAGGAGGACAACTGGACTTCTTATTGCTCTCTCAATTCATTATTGAAAGATCATTTGGTAGGAAGCAGCTTTATTTATTGCTTAACTTCATCTATATTGCGTCTGCAGTCATCATAAAGCCGATATCGGCATGAGTAGAGCTCTACTTTTTTTAAGATTTCCTGTATTTTATTGTGAATATTTTTCTTCAAAACTTCATCCTCTAATGCCTTCTACAATTTACTTGCAGAAGTTTCCTTTGTGGATGGATACTTCTGTTCTCATGTCAACCAAATATCTCTTCCAATTGCCCAGATACTAGCACTTGGAATCTCATATCTTCTGGTGCCTCAAACTGCCAAGTTCTCTTCTCCTTCCATTAACAAACTCCCCAAGATGTCCCCCTTGGGACCTCCATTTTGAAAGCTTAACTACCCAAAAAGCTGAAGGCTTCCGTATGGTCAATGAAACTAAACACCAATTACATATTATCATTGAGAACTCATAATTTTATTAGCAGTGACATATAATTCGGTAGAGAAATATTGAAATTCACAGACATCTATTTCTAAATTTCATTAACAAAGAAAATATGGCAGTAGTTTTTCCCATACTCGATGATTGTTCATAGCACCAAAAAGTAGGAACAAGTCTTTACTGTCAAATATAGAGGGATTTAGTCAAGGCAAGATAGGAACTCTGGAGGTGCATTATATTCACAATAGTCTGGTGCCTTTGAGGGGAAGGAACTGGGAGATATTTTAAGACAACTTGCTTTCAGTTGATTATGTGTGGTGTCAGTACATGTCTCTCATTCATGTGCCGTAGAGCATAGGCTTATCATGTGATATACCTTTGACAAATTTACAACATGATTGGAAGGTAGATCTTCAAATGTAACAAACCATCAATTTTTTTCTTTAGTGAAATGATGTATTTGGCCTCTTGTATTCTTTCTTCTCTCATGAAGAATCTTTTTCTCATTTGAAAAATCCACATAGTAATGATTTTGAGAAAGAAGACTGGTTGAACTAAATGAGTTTTCTGCATACAATGCAAACTATTAATTGTAGAAAACTTATAAATACGCAAAGCAACAAGAACAAACCTCGGCATCAAGACCCAAAGGGTTCCTCCTGATAACGTCCTTCAGGTGCGCACGTTCTAGAGACTCCCAGAGGTCAGCATCATTGTGCTCATTGAATGGATCAAGGTTAAATCTCACGGACCCTGGCCATAAACATGAGGATTGTTGAGATAAGATCTACTTAATGGTAGGTTGGTGGGTTGTTAGCCAATTCAAGCCAGCACCGAAAATGAGGAACATATTTAATTTAAAATAATATGCAGACCAACTTGAAGAATTCTGATAGTAGCATGTATTCCTATATTTATATTTTTAGAATTCACCAATTTTTATTTCTTAAAGATTGTTCAGGAGATTTTTCATTTAATATTTTCTATCAACTGTCCAAAGGAGACAAGGACATAATAAGTAAAAAAAGACGAAGCTACAAGCGACTATTAAGAAAATAACAGATCCTCCCAGTCAATACTCAAGGCCAATTCGAAGTTTCTTCAATTCTTTTCCCCCACTTCTAATTTCTCCTACTTCCCATTCTCAGCAGCTCCTTCCCCTCTCATGTTCCAATCATGTTGATTACAAATAAGCCAAGCATATGCAAGGTACATAGCACTTCTAGCATGGAACTAGATATTGTGCAACACAGACAAATATATATCTATATGAGAAACGTGGTCTTTTTGTTTCTAAATTATGTCTGTCTTATATGATCATCTGCACCATCAAGCAAAAGACTGGTAAAAGAGCAGACTGATTTGTCAGCGAAAATCAGAAGAAAAAACAACTCAGATTTATATAAAGTTTACTTGTGGCTAAGCTAGAAACGTGAGGTAAGAACACATAGTATACTAAGCAGGCAAGAGAGAAGTGCCTCAGCATTGTCAGCTGTTTCTGCAAATTCTCAAAGCTTTTTGCTTTGAGGGGAACAAAATAGGAGGAGGCTATCTCATCTATTATTGTACCATCAACCATTTACAAGAATTCAGGAAAAATGGCAAAGGAATTTGACAGGGAGATTCATTTTAGAAAAACATCAGCAGCAAATGTACAGTGTTAAATGGACTTTCGGCCTAACTCACACCCCAAAAGCTAGCTAATAAGGGGAGGACTGTCCAAGATCATAGAAGTCCAAAAATGTTTGACAACGTCCATGAACTTTGTGGATCAAGATAGATCTTAAGTCAGACGGGAAACAGGCAGCATGTGGAAGGTAGACAATATACTTCCTACAAGTCACTAGCATTTCTCTCCAGACATCTGTTCACAGTTCAGAAAAAAGTGTGTCCAGACCTATAGCAGAGTCACATTTGCATGATTATCTTCAGACAATTCGATTTGAACTATAAAGATAGTGACCTCTATAAAGACAAACCTCCATGCACAGACAATTGGAAACAGAAAAGAAATTCAAAATAATACCTGAGAACAAAACTGGTGCTTGCGGTATAATACCAAGAACCTTCCGTAGATCTGTAAGTCCAAATTTTGAAACATCATAATCATCAATTAAGATCCTTCCTCTTTCAAGTGTTACAAGTCGGAACAAAGCATTAAACATGCTAGATTTTCCAGCTCCAGTCCTGCCAACTACTCCGACTTTGTCACTCGGAGAAATTGCGAAGGATATACCATGCAGAACAGGAGGAAGTTCTGGCCTGTAACGTAAGACGACATTCTCAAATCGAATGGATCCTGCTGAAGGCCATCCTGGAGGAGGACGACTACCCTCAATTATGGATGGACCCTCTGATGGTAACTCTATATACGTTCCAACTCGCTCGACAGCATTTAAGCTATTCTCAGCCAAACTTGCAAGTCTCAGTACAGCAGTTAACAAGCTTGTGATATTTAGGGCATAACTGAGAAGCAAACCCATTGTTGAGGCAAAAGCCTGCTGGTTTTCTGCCCTTTCATTCTGCATCACAGCAAATGTTGCAGTAAGCCAGATCATAAGACCCCCTACAGTCTCCAGACGGATTGCAAGCCATCGATTTCCACTCATGGTCACAAGTGTAAACCTGATATTGTTATCCACTGACTTCCCATTGATGTTGGCCATTCGATCATAAGCTTTATAAGCACGAATAGTTGCAAGACCATTTAGCGCTTCACCAAATTGTGCATAGACAGGAGACCTGGAGATGGAATCCAAACGCTTCACCTCACGAGCAGTGCTCTGCAAGTTGCAGGTTGTTTTGAGCGAATAATAAGTAGCATTAAAATAGAAAAGGGACAAACATCAAAGAGTAAAAACCTAAGGGGATGCTTAATGGAAGCTAATCCATCCACCAATTGCAATCAACCAGGCACAAGTTAAGGTAACATATCCATTTCATGAACCAAGATTATTTTCACTCCCCTCCACTAGAGGACTTGAACATGGCACATAACATTACCAGGATATGGATGTCAGGCTGCAACTTTATTAAAATAATATGGGCAAGATAGTTAAACAAAATTATGGACAAAGTATGTGACGCATCCTGAGGAATGACAATTGCTTGTTTTATTCAGAAAGAGCAACCTCATGGTTAGATCTCAATAAAATGAATGAACGGGCATACTGGACACATTATTCATAAAACAGTTCAAATTACATATCAGAAACATTAAATATAAAAGATAAAGAGTATTAGTTCTCCACGTACCTGATAATATAAATAGGCTCCATAAAAGAGGACCAACAACGGCATTATTGCCCATAAAGATAAGGTACTCACTATACCAATTAGGACAAATGTTGAGATTAGCTGAAACACCTGCCCCAGAAACATGCTTACAAAGGGTGCAACGCTTCTATCTATGTCTCCTATATCCTTGGCAAACCTATTGATAATCCTCCCAAGTGGATTTGTGTGAAAGAAGACCATTGGAGCTCTTAAAATAGAATTAAGCATAGCATCATGCAACTTCTTGGCAGCATAAAGACTTGATGTGATCAGCCAAAATGAATTCATCAAAGTTACCATAACCTGATATGCAAATAATATAGACAATATTTAGAGAAAAAAAAGTTCCCCTTCATTAGAATAACCAGTTCTACTGCCTTATTCAGCATACAAGGGTATCAAACATCTTGAATCAGTAGGAAGAAAACAGAAACAGACAAAAGCTAAGAGCTAACGATCACATACTTGACCAAGAGACAAAAGTGAATAAATCAGATTGTAGAAACCAGCACTGTATCTCATTGAACTAGTTTTGTCAGTCCAAAAACTTAACCATGTGCTACTCCCAACACGGAGAGCTTCTATCAAGAAATAGCACATAAATAGAATAAGAACCACCCAAGCACCTCCCAAAGCATTTTTGTACCTGCAACATGAGTTGAAGACAACCTAATCAGTATACAAAGGCATGTGATAACAATAGGCTTGGAAAATGCTTCCGCATGAAGCATTTCAATTCAAGGAACGCTCAAATTCTCCTAGTTTTCCACCATGCTAGAGAAGAGTTAACATTCTTCAGAAAGAAAAACAAGAAAGCTGGATCAGCTAAATGAAATCTCAACAGAAAAACACAAGCAGACACTTAATATATCAATTTAGACTACAACTTGACCAGGAGTATTCTCTTCTTCGGAAAAAGAAGTTATCCAGCCTACAGAAAGAGGAAGGAAGCAAAAAAACAAAGGCTGCAAACTCATGTATAAACAACAACATACCCAGTGGAATCCCACAAGTGGAGTCTGGGGAGGGTAAAATGTACGCAGACCTTATCACTACCTCATAGAGATAGAGAGGTTGCTTCCGGAAGACCCTCGTCTCAAAAATATTAAGCCTCAAAAGCAGAAGATACTAGATATAAGAAAAAAATAACTAGAGTGGAAAGCAAATGATGATATACAAATACAATAGAAGTAAAAAATATAAAATGGATAATAACAACACAAGATATAAAGACACGACTAATCCTACTAACCTTCTATATTACAAGGCCAGACATCATCCTATCCCTCATAGCCTATTAACTTTCGACCCTAATACGTGTCTTTCACTCCTTTCTATCTAAGGTCATGTCCTCGGTGAGATGAAGTTTCGCCATATCTGATCTAACTACCTCATCCCAATACTTTTTTGGTCTACCTCTACCCCTCCGCATAACCCCTAAATCCAACCTCTCGCACCTCCTAACAGGGGCGTTGACACTTCTTCTCTGCACATGCCCAAACCATCGCAGTCTCGCTTCCCTCATCTTATCTTTCACAAAGGCCACCCCTAACCTCGCCCGAATGGTCTCATTCCTAATCTTATCACCCTTGGCATGCTCACACATCCATCTCAACATCCTTATCTCCACAACCTGCAACTTTTGGATATGTAAGTTTTTGATTGGCCAGCACTCCACCCCATATAGCAACGACGGTCTAACCACCATTTTGTAAAACTTGCCTTTAAATTTAGATGGCAAGCCTCCACTTTATCCATGTTGTCCCAATACGATGTGTGACATGCTGCAAACTCGTGTATGTTTATTTAAAATAGAATGATTTGATATCAAACATTCATTTAAACTCTAATGAACCAAACAAAGGAAATTTCTCCCTGCAAGGCATCTGAAGCATCAAAATGCTAGAATATTCTTCAAGATGTTTGCCTCGTTAATACGACTACTACATTAAATAAGTATTGATCTTGATAAAAACAGAAGGCTCAATTAAATCTGAATTTTCAATGATATTGCAGAGCAAATGAATGTTCAAACTTTCACCAATTCCGACCTCCCTTTATTTATGGGATATTTGAAAGAGAGAATGTAACTTCTTTAAAATTCACTCTAGAAGAATTAGATTGATTCTCCCTGTAAAAATAGTAAAGCAAGACGAGGCACGTCTATTAAAGGAAAATTTTCTATGGAGAAGATCTCCCTATCTTAGGTTCAAATCCTAGTGGAAAAAACACCAGGTGATTTCTTTTCATCTACATAAGTTTTGGTAAAACACAGTTACCAAGGTACACGAAGTTGGTACGAGGTAGCAGATATTTGTAATCCACATTTTAAGGTTTCTTTGATGACTTAAATAAAAGAAAAGAAAATGAGAATTAATAACAGATAAAAAATAAGTGGGCCAAGCCCAGAAAGGAACTAAGGACGTGAGAAATTAGAAATTGGCAGACACCAAACACAAGAAAAGAAAACGAGGAAAACATTGTGAGAGAAAAGAAAATAAAGGCAGAGGGAGAAGAAAAGCAGAGAGAAAATAGGGATTTCAACCCAAAATATCAAGGTAATGCCTCTAATTTATTATTGAAGTTGATTATGCGATTATGAGTAGATTTTTATGGTAGAACTATGGAGAAATTACGAGGAATTGAGAAAGTTTAGCCCTAGGTTTCTTCAACTTCACTCATTGATTTGAAAGGGAAAATGTTATCAAATTCTGATTTTGGATTAGTGTTCTGGAATCTTCTCGACGAGGTAAATCTGTTTGTGGTCATTGTTTCGGAAATATGACCCTCTGACAGGAGTTGACTTTTTGGGTTAACCTTTGACCACGCGTTTGACTTGCTCTAAAAATAAAGAGAATATACACCGAAGGGTTTTTGACCATTCTAAATCCATTTTGTGTAGGTTGAGGTGATCTGAGAGCAGCCTTCTGCTTTATCAAAAAGGGTGATTGAGTTGTGAATTTGAGGGTAAGTGAGATGTTAAGCTTTAATACTTGCTTTCCAAAACTTACTTTAAAAATGTGTTTTGAATGTCTAGTCCATGTGTTTGGACAAGTGTGTACTTGGCAAATTTGATGATCTTTGACCAACCGCAAATGTATATTTTTGTAAGAAGTACTAAAGTATTAAATAAGCAAATTCTGGTGTGGCCTTGTGCCATGGCATTGGTATCGTTCCTTCGTTGTCGGGATATATACACTCTGTGTTATGGCATACACATGCTTCCATAATATGTTAGGGACCTATACATATTCTTGTAGTATACTTTGGGGCATTATATATGTTGCCGTGGATTGTTGGGGTGTTGTGTTAATTTCCCTCATTGTTGTTTATGACAAGTCGTCAGTGTAAATTATGTTAAGATATGTAATGTGCCTGCTGCACATCTCTTTGGACCTTACTTCTATTACATTATGATATAATTCATGTGTATATTATATATGTGCTCATTGTGTTTGTATTTTCTAAAACTTGTTCTAGGAGTGCTCAAAGGGTTGAGGATCTTACTGGGTTATATTTACGTATAACTCACTTGTTACTTGCATGTCCATGCAGATACCATTGGTGAAGACGAAGCTAACAACTGACGAGTTTGCTAGAGTTGATCTATTTATAAAGGCCAACAATCACATTGTTCATGGAAGCTACCAGAAGCGTCTATCTCGTTTATTTGTTGACGTCAATCACATCTATGGGATATTCTGGGATGTGACTGTCTTTCGTGAAATTAGTCGAGGTGCATGCAAGCTAGCCCGGACACCGTGGTTATAAAAGAAATTTAAGTTTTCAAACTGGGCAATAACTTTAATATGTAGTTCTCATTCTTGAATATCAGGCTAGAAAAGCATGGGAGCTCTTTGTATTAAGCCTAAATACAACTATTTTATGCAAAAGAAACTCCAATAGCTCCAGGTAAACTAGTTTTCACTGAAAGATTGGATATAGAACTTACAGTTAAGCAAATTTATAAGTTAAGATAATAAATACCAGAGATGCTTGGCTGTGAAACCTTTTCTGCATGAGTGTCTGAGTATTGAAAGGTGTTAAGCTACCTCCACACAAACTGAAATCCCCTTCGTCTCTCTCTTTCTCTCTCTCTCGATCTATCTATCTATCTCTCTGTGTGTTTCTGTCTCTCTATATATATGTATGTGTGTGTGTGTGTGTATAAAGATGCCTGCCTCTGAAACCTTTTCTACATGAGTGTCTTAGTATTGAAAGATGCTAAGCTACCTCGACACAAACTGAAATCCCCCCCCCTGTGTGTGTGTGTGTAGAAAACTGAAAAGGGTGTATAAACTTTAGCCAGATCATTGCCTCGATCTTACCTCATTAGAACATTATAGCTCACCACACCAGTTTCCCGTTCCTCTTGCTTGATAAGAACAGATTTTTCTTCTTTCTTATCTTTTCCAACTTCTTTAGCTACCCCATTGGTCTCACCGTTAACAACAGGTTTTGAAGATTTGTCATCATCATCATTTTCCTTCTCTTCTGTATACTCTTCCATTTTCCCCGCATTTTCCATCAGTTTTTGAAATAGTATCCCATTATTTGAGAGATATTCAAAGGTTCCTTCCTCTTTCACCATACCATCATGCACCAGTATGATTTTGTCTACTTGTGAAAGGAAGTGTAGCTGGTTTGTGACTAAAACTCTGGTTTTCCCTTTCAGTTCTCCTTTAATGCACCTTTCAAAAACCTGGTAATCATACATTACAATGAGTGTTTATACATAAGAACTACAGTTGCCACAATATTATGAAATCAGAACATTTCAGAACATACTGCATCAGGAAAATGAAACAAAACCAAAAAGTGAAAGAATCTTGCTTTGGATTCCGGATAATTCCATCAAAGTAAAACGGTTACCTGGCGGCCCACATCAGCATCCAAAGCACTTAAAGGGTCGTCAAATATGCAAACATCAGAATCGGAATAAACAGCCCTAGCCATGGAAACTCGTTGCTTCTGCCCTCCACTAATATTGACACCCCGTTCACCAATTTCAGTGAGATCACCACCCTAGAACAAAGGCAATTAAAAGTTGAGCAACACACTAAAAAAAGATTGTCCTTATCGAAAAACAAAAACAAAAAAAGATTGTAAGGAAGAATAACTATCTAAAATATCTTGATAAGAACTTTTGCAGGTATGCTTACTGGAAGCAATTCAAGGTCATGCCGCAATGAGGTCACATCGATGGCCCTATCATACCTTGCAGCATCAAATGCAGAACCAAACAATATATTATCACGTACCTGTAGAACGTAAATATGCACTTCAAGTGATCCACAATACCAAATATCTTTAATCAGAAGCAGTTACAAGTTGAACCTTAATGCCTATGTTTGTTTCGCTTAAACATGGCACTTACTGTTGCATTAAAAATCCATGAAACTTGTGGTACATAAGCAACTGTTCCTCTTATGACAACCATGGAATCAGAAATGGCAGGAACCTCTCCAAGCATTGCCGAGATTAGTGATGTCTTTCCTTCTCCAGTACCCCCAACAATAGCTACTAAACTACCAATTGGGATATCCAAATTGATATTTGACAATGTTGGTTTCTCAGCCTGCACATTGCAAGACAACAGTTACAGTTTCCAGCTCCCATATGCCCTGACAACAACTGACAAGTCCACTAATTTCCAAATTTAGCAACTGCAATGAAAATTAAACAGGAACAGAATGCAGAATCTCGATATAGTGCAGAAGCAAAATATCGAGTAATGATCATATCAACTTGTGAGCTAGTTTGGATTAAACAGTTGCTCAAAGAACTAAAATTTGGAAATATCTATTAGATGGAGCTTGTGTGTGATAACCACGCAACCCTTTCACATTGCATTAAATCCAGTATTTTACGATAGGACTAGGCACATTGAAATTGATTTTCACTTCATAGGAAAAAATGTTATGAAATTTTTGAAGTCAATTGATCAACTTGCACAAATTTTCACCAAGTCCCTCATTGTTCCTCGTATTAGTTACATCTATAACAAGCTTGATACATATGACTTATATGCAATAGCGAGAGGGGGGCGGGTTAGAAGTGGAATAGGAATAGGATTGCATATAGTCTCTCCTACATGGAAAAAAGTCATAATGCATTTGATCGAGGTCAAAGCGCATTTGTTGACTATAGGGTTCAGTGTATAATGTGCTACCAAGTAGTTGTGATTGTGGAAGTAAAAAGTTGAGGTCATAGTGTATCACCATATTTTGTTAAAGTAAAGAGAAAAAGGAATTAAATCACTTGGAGAAGATATTTCGAGAAAGCAAATTATGCAAGATATGTAAGGTTTCCGGAGAAGGATAGGATTTCATATGAAGCTATGAACAGATTCCTCAAAGAAAGGAACAATACAAGAAAATCGGAAAGAGGGAGGCGTACCTATTTATGAACAAACGTATATCTACTTATACTTTTATTCTTTTTTTTCCCTTCTGATAATTAAATGTTATGGCTTTAGCCACTTCTGTTTATGTTAAAAAACATAGGAGGCAGCTAAAGGCTACCATAATTTTTGTTTGCAAGACCAAGTGTATTTTTTCTAGCAAAAAAAGATATCGACTAATCTGCAAACCTTTGATTCCCATGAAAAGCATCCATTCTTGATTGAAATTGCTGGAAGTCCAGGCTCAAGAGGTGGATTGGGAAGAAGTATTCTCTCTTCAGCTAAGAGAAGCTCTTCTAGCCGTTTCAACGACACGTTTGCATTAACAACCTGCGAACGCAGAGCAAATGTGCAACCATGTAAGTTAAACAAACAGCCGAATGAAGGATGATCCCATTGATTTTGCTTTCTCTTGCTCATTAGAAGATTCTAAAAAAAAGTTCACAGAGAGAAAAAGAATGCTAACTCCTCATTTCTCAAAAATGCATGGAATGTTTAGCTGTAATTGAAAGACTCAATAGAATTAATGAAGTGCTTAAAAACTTTTCCTTTTTGAGGTAAGAAGTGCATTAAGAAGAAAAATTGACAATTTTATAGTCAACAAATTTTACGGAATAGGAAAAGGTCAAGGAAGAATAAAAAGGTGACATATTTTAACCTTTTTTTAAAATCAGAAACTTAAAGGTGGCGTATTTAACAAGCCAACTTTTCGGTGATAAGGTAGAATAAAATAAACAAATCAGCGCCAATCTAATATATTTGGTGATTAAAAAGAGTTAATTATTGTCCATTGTGGTGCGTTTTCAAAAGGACAAGTCTCTGGCATCTAAACATTATTCACCTCAATGCAACTTTATTATCTGATAATGCCATCACTGCTCGCTAATTTTAGCTATGACCTTAAATTAAGATGGTTAGAAATGACAAATAATTATTTAATTTTCCTCTTTTTCTTTATTTTTCATGGGTAGGGGTGGTTTTAGGTGAGGGACTTGATTGTATAGAAAATGAAACAATATTCAATCACGACAAATGAACTACCAAGTATAGTCGATCTTCTAACAGACTAGAATAAAAGCTACAACAGGGATTCTTTAAAGACAGATCCAGCAAAACCAAGGTTCTTCAATAATTGAAAAAGGCCGCGATGCTATTTAATATCCCATATCAGATTGTGAAAAAACAATTGACAAAGAACCTGTGTGATTATATTGGGAAGCATGAATAGCGGAAAACGCAACACTGCAAACAATGATAGAGCTGTAAATGCCCTTGCTGGTGTTAGATCTCCTCCGAGTAGGGAGAACACGCCAAATGAGATTACAATCACCACAACAGGAATACTGTTCAGAATGAAGCTATTCAACTGAAACGAATAAAAACAAAGTGGATATCAGATTCAGGTTAAGAGGAAAAAAATGGAGGAGAAATCAAGAATGATAAGTAAATTTTCAATTGCAGTGTTGGTGTTCCTTCTACCCGCAAAGACCAGCTGTGTGCTGAGGTGAAGCGAACTGTTTTCATTCATGCAATCTTGTTTATATTTATAGATATCGAAATGTGTAAATATTTTGTCTTAGGTTAGGGGCATGATGTTACTCGACACTCCAAAAATGCTACCGCATCTGTATTGGATCCTCCAAAAATACATTACTTTTGGAGTACCAAAGATGCACCAGGTGGACATGCACCCGGTGGCATTTTTTAAGAGCCTGAGCACCATAATAAGGGTAGTATAGCTGATTCAAGCTATACTACTGGGACAATACAACATATTGCAACTCTGCTTAACCTCCACAGAAGGCACAATAATATTTCCTTCCTGAAACACAATTCGTGCTTTCTGGTTAATTTGAAACTGAAAAGTCTCACAACATACCGCTCCTAGTAATTGTGCTCTTCTATACCAAGTCAGCTCTTCATTCCGAACATCTTGAACCTTGGACTGGAAACTATTCTCCCATGCATAAGATCTGAAAAATACATATCACTACAGTTACAAATCATTAAACTGGGCAGTACATTTAGGGGTCTCAAACATGCTTCTGCGAAGAACTTTACTTGACTGTGTCCATTGCAGCCAATATTTCATTCATGAGACCAATTCTCTTGTCTGTTCTCTGTAATCCTTCTTTGGTCAGTTTCTGCATCTTGCTTATAACAAATGTCTGCATAACCCAAATATTTTTTCAGTAAGGCAATAGTTAGAGAACTTAACCAAAATAAAAAAGGAAAAGAGCAAGATAATCCTGTGACATGGGAATGGAGGATATCAAGAATAGTTGTGCATACTCTAAGACCATCTCCAACCCACTCTCTATTTTACTCTCCAAATATAGAGAATAGAGAGTATTTGGAGACAATCAACTCCAATCCAATTCTCTATCTTACTCTCTGCAAAAGAATCTTTTTCTCTTTTCTCAATATAATATTATTATTTCTATTTCATTTTTATTTTCAACGACATATCCAGTGATCCATTTTTATTTTCATATTTCATAATATAAATCTTTTCTTTTTTTTCCCAAATAATCACCTTATATAATCTTCATGTACTATAAAATTTTATTCCTTTTAAATTCTTTATTTAATATAAAATTATATTCTATTCTAAATAGCATAAATTGCAAGCAAATATTATATATCATACACATTAAAGAACAATTCAAATAAAAGTAAAATCATTAATAAAATTATTTTACATAATAAATATTATATAACCATAAAATTCTGTTTAAATGACTACATAAATACTCAACTTTCAAGATTGTTGCGTTGCTCCCATAAATACTATATTAATGCATTAAGGAGTTCAAAATGAGCATCTTTGTCCTTAATTTTTCTACGTCCAGCTAAAAGTTGTTCAAATTGGAGATTTTCATCTACCACCATTTTTATCGTTGGAGTTGGAGCTTCCGAAAAATCTTGAATTGGTGCATTAAGATCACATTCATTCTCGATAATATATTTGTTAATTAGAAAATTGTTAATTCATGATGGAAGTAGTATACATGTCAATAATATATTTTTAGATGTTATATTACATAAGAAAATAATTACAAATATTAAAGACTTAATTAATGGCCTTATAGAATATAAATAATAGTAAAATAATTTTAAATTACATATTTAAGTGACACAAATTTAAAAGAAAAATAAAGTTAAAAAAATTAATTTGGGATGAAAGTAGCATACTATTCAATAATATACTTTAGATGTTATACCAGATTAAAAAATAATTAATGATCTTATATAATAGAAATAATATTAAAATCATCAAAAAGTGAAATAGAGAGAAATAGTAGATCTCCAAATTTGAATAGTTTGAAGCACTACTATTCACACCTCTCTATAAATAAAGAATAGAGAGCAATTTAGAGGGTGGTTGGAGAGCCTACTCTCTATTTAACTCTGCAAATATACAGAATAGAGGGTAAAATAGAGTGTAGTTAGAGATGGTCTAAGCACACAAAAAATGGAACAAGTAGAAAAAGAAAACAACGTCAAAACAGCCACACTGAAAAAAAGGATCACTGAATTCACAAGAATTAAATAGTTTTGTACCTAAATTCTATGGAGTCCTTTTTTTGTGAATCAGGTTAACAATTTCATTTAATAAATGCATCCAGTAGATGCTGAATTACCAGCTATTCCACAAACAAAAAAGGTTGGATCCACGACTCAATGCAGTCTATTCTCAGTGATATTAGGCAGGTGAATCCTTTACCTGTGAAATTATGGGCAAGACTTTTCAAACTACAGGTAATGGATATAATAGGGTACAAGTCCTGGTAATGCATATCCTACATCTACACAGGAAATTCTTTACTTCAAACGTATGAACCATCAATACCCTACAATCAGCACCTTTGATTCCAGTCAACATGGAAAATAGAGCAGTTACTTGTATCTATCACTATCTCTCACTAAATACCCTCAACATCAAGTACTCATATGTGAACCTCCTCCTTTACCATATAAGATTGCAACAGACCGACTTTCTTGGGCATGTGATACTCCAGCCATTAAGACATTCCTCAGTGCCTTAAACGTAACCACCATTACTTTAAATGATTTATTCGCGAACTTTTGGCACGTGTCATATTCTAGTCATCTAAATGACTTTCATAATGACCCATGTGGCCATGTTGAGTAAAATTCTCTATCATCTTTATACAACTTGTTTGGGTTGTTTCCCCTGTTACATAATTATGTTTAATGACCTTCAATTGAATGAAAACCATTTTGGATAATTCTATCAGCATAAGAACATGATCCAAAAGAACTTGGGTGTAAAAGCATTTGCCCTTTAATAACAGAACCAACTCCTTTTCTTCTTGTTGCTCGAAAGTTCTCTTCCCCAAGCAAGCATTATCCTCTAAATTTAGATACAAAATGAAGAAGTGGAAATATCTTCAAGAGAAATATACAAATGTCGTAAAGTGAGAAGAGGAAAAGAAAAGCTCCTTACCTGTATGGGAAACATAAGAACCAACAAAAGTGCACCAATAATTGCTGCAACCCCCAATAGCTGGTAAAGAAGAACCAATGCAATAATGATCCGAAAAGGAGCTGACCAAATAGTATGAAGTGACTGACATATTTGCTGGAGAGATTAAAAAATGGCACCAATGTCAACACAGCAAAACAATCACATCTGAAACAAACTTTTAAAACGGGATTTTAATTAGTCTAGGCACATAGAAATTCATAAATAATGCATCCTCTCCATAAAAGGATGTTCACTGTCATCTCTTTACGCCCTTTGAGATCCAGAAGCTTCAATTTCGGAGAAATTAATGGTTGAGAAAACACGTTGAGGAAGTGGAAATGGAGCAAAATGATTGGGAAATGGAAGAGCAAAACGAAACTGTAAGTCCTACGTGCTAACACTCAAGCTATAACAAAGTAGTCCACTAGGCTTTTGGCTCATAGAGAAGGAGTGAAGTGTATCAGTGGGATTATCTATGGGGAGACACATGAGTGATTTTCTATAGAATGTGATTCATAATGATGTTACCTATATTGAGCATACCCATCAGAAGATGGTGACTACTATGGATGTTGTGTATGCACTCAAGAGACAGGGTAGAACTTTCTATGATTTTGGGTTTTGAGGTAAGAATTGGTTCTGACTTTTGTTCTCTCTGCAAAAGTCTTGCTTTCAAAAAAAAAAAGAAGAATGAGAAAGGAACAGCGATGGAGGACTGGTGCTCAAGGAAAGTTGGTAAATCCATCAAGAAGATCTAGAATATTCCAGCATGATTTTTCTGGGTAGTATGCGAAGAAAGGAACAGCAGATGTTCTGATGGTTTATCAACTACTAATCCAATACTCGAAGTCTGAATGTATTTTGTTACTCTACAGTTGGTGCAAGCATTCCCCTGAGACCTTTTTGCATTTTGTTAGCTCCCTGGAGCTATAGCTAGTACATTTTGGAGCTAAGACCTATTTTTTATAATTTAGCATCCTTTTAGTCTTTTATTTTGCATCTTCTTGATGCCATCAATGAAATTTCTTACTTCGTCAACAAAAAAAAAACAAGAATGATTACTCTGTTTGCCAATGGATACCTTTTTGTTGGGGACTCTATTTGGGTGTGATTAGTGTGGTTTATTTGGGTGTGATTAGTGTGGTTTCCTACAGGAGTCATAGTTTAGTTATAGTATTATTGGTTGTTGTGTAAGTTGGAATTGGTAACAGTAGTTTTAGAACTTCCAATATTCCCTCTATTTCAAGGAATGTTACTGATTATGTCATTCAGTTTCAGAAAAAATAAAAACAAGAGAAGTCATTCACTGGTGGTACACAAATGCATCAAATAGTAATAAGCAATTGTCCGATAGCCGCCTGCACCTCAGGTGTAATCACAAAAACGGCTTGGGGCTTCAGCAGGGCCTAGCACCGGCCCCAGTTCCTCCAGTACAGGCCCCAGTAGACACGCTGCTCCAGAGGCTCCGGCTGCACAGTCAGAGGGAGCCATACCTTTCCAGGATCAGCGGGTACCTTGGGTATTAGGTTGGCTTGCCCATAGGCGGGATCTAACAGGCGCCATCATGACCTGAGAAGTCGGGTGGTGACAAGTTGATATTGTGTTTTGAAGATGGGTGTACTATTTCATCTTAAAATTTTAACTTCTAATGAAAGGAATTTTATGTAATCATATATCCTAATGTGACCTGCACACATGGACCTGATTCTTTTATCTTCCGCATATGGGAATATTCTGTAATGGTACGCATTAAACTTTTAACCCAGAAACTATCAGCCAATCTCGGAGGTGAGGGTGCGATGGTCAGTCTAGAGATTGAAAGGAAACTGAAACTTTTATACCGTATTAGATTGTGTATATATCATCACAAAGTGTAAACTTATAGAGAAAGGAAAACTTATATATTTATTCCA
The DNA here is from genome assembly GCA_000787875.1 of Solanum virginianum. Lineage (NCBI taxonomy): Eukaryota > Viridiplantae > Streptophyta > Magnoliopsida > Solanales > Solanaceae > Solanum > Solanum virginianum. The sequence goes on from DF358194.1 coordinate 78,000, forward strand.
TCCGCCAACATATATAGTCCAACTTTTTATGCTCCCAAAGGCTAGTTATCATCAAGTCTGAGATCTAGAAAACACATACTAGCTAGCACAAGCAAAGCAGTCAGTATCTTAAGATGCATTTCAGTGCAAGTCTCCAGTGACACATATTTTTATGACTTTATGTATTTAGTGCGTATATTCAATTATATCCTCTGATACAAATAACAATTCTGAGACCTTTGGGTAATACGTTCAGGATTCTGAATTTTCTTGGATAGCACCTGATTCAGGATGGTTCATGCCAGCAATGATTGTGATATTGATAGAGAGATGAAAAACAAAATGTTTTCAAAGCTTTAGTTTAATTGTCATAAGTTTTTCGTACTTATGAATTGATTTTTCAACATGACAACAACAAAATACCAAGCGCGTCCCACAAGTTGGGCTTCTAGCATACTTATATTTCATAAATAAACAATAAGTGTCCACTGTAAAGCATTTTTCTGATGCATTTTCTTAATGAGGTTATGTATCTTATGGTACAAACACGTTTCACAAATGGGCATATACCAATAAGACTTAAATCCTTAAATGAGCAATCTCTTATCCTGCTACAAAGTAATGTCATAGAATATTCAACTTGTAAGAGACTACAGAACTAAATAATATCAGCAATAATACAACCAACATGCCTGGAGTGCTTCAGAATCTGTTGTCATCAAGTTGGTTATCTTTCCTGATGCAAAATTTTTCCGACTTTCATGGGTTAACCTCAAAGATTTCCGGAAAACTGCTGCAATCTACAAAAGCAATTGGACGTAATCATAATCCTTCCACTCGCTCATCAAAAATGATCTATAAAGTTCCAGAATTTATGGGAAATAGGTGATCAGTTCTATATTCTATATTACCAGGGACACAGAAAGATGCTGCTTCAACATACAGTCTATAAGAAGCAATGAGTAGGCTAAACTAACTCCCAGAATAACTCAATAACAAGCAACAAGACAATGCATAAATACAAGTCATATCAAGACGCTACTTTGACTCATATCAATAGTCACATTAAAAGAGAGTTTTAACAGATAACCTGACAAAGTATTTCTAATCGAGGAAACTTTAATGCTTAGTGTTGAACTTGATCTACGTTCCATGGTACCTCTACAACGTACCAGAATTGGACAAAAAATTGGCACTAATGGGTAAAAGAAATTACATGATTGCAAAATATTAGCATATACCTAACGGTCTATTTTGTGTTAGGTGATCATGAAATGTTCTCTCCAGAATGATGATTATTGTCATGATAATTAATTAAAACAAACAAGGACTATGGCCAAGCCGGTTCTTCTGACGAATCCTGATAGCTCCTAAAAAAGACAGATCTGAGATCCAAGTCTAGCACGTTAGGATAAAACAGAAAGGAAAAAGAATAAGCCTCATAACGAAATACTATCACTAGAAATTATACTTCATATACAAGGTTGCACAGAAAATGGAAACAGAAAAGAATAAAGAAGATTGGAGATATATCCCAATTGTGTCACATAATCCAACAATATAAGAATTAATGTCACTTCTAGATCTAATCTAGGCTAAACAAAGAAGAGGAGATGGTAGAAAGTAGAAGGAATCTGAATTACCAAAGTAGATCTCAGGCGATATCCAACACGCATGACATTCTGAAAATACTGCGCTTCGCAGAGAACACCAAACACCTAGAAGAAAATTTGTATTTAAATAGTGTCAGAACCACTGTTACATATTGAAATAGCGTCAGCTAGAGGCCGCGGGAGGAAGAGAGTCAAGTAAAGTTATTATTTAAAAGAAAAACTAAGGTTCTAATCACGCTCTCAGTAGGTAAAAACCATTAGCAGGGAGGCAGTTTAGACATATCGCCTCCAGCTATTTGAATACAATTTCTTTTAACTCAGAGCAAAAAGCCCAAAAACATATGGCAGCAACACATC
>DF358194.1:79971-106639 GCA_000787875.1 Solanum virginianum
CATCGATGTCTGACTATAGGTCACCAAACACTGGGACCTCAAAGCATGCCAACTTGTTTGATGTTTCCACTGCATAAGGTTTTGGTTTTACATAGTAAAGTCCAATGCAAGCAGTCTGAAGACAATTTTCTTAAAGAGTCAAATGCAGAGAGACCAGAATAGAGCATAAGCCAGTATCTTGATATGTCCACCACAGGTTGGTATAACAGTCTTACCACTCCAATAAAAATTGCGACTGCATAGATGTAGCCTATCCATGCTGGATCACCTTGTTGCATAGACTGTTGCATGGAGATACAAGGAACCGTGATTAGATGTCAGAAAATTTTAAAAGATAAAGGACTGAAATCCAATTAGATCATCTCCAAACATTAGTATGTCAAGCATGGATATTGTTTGTATTGAAAACCACCACTTATATAAGCTGATTTCACATCATGATGACAATTACTTTGTTGACCTGATCAGCACATCAGAGAAATGTAAATGATGTATCACCACTTTTGGGAAGATATTAATTCATCTTGGTTCCTGACACCAAGGATGCATCAATGCATATCAAGTACAAACAAAATGAATCACAATTCAAAGAGTAAACAATAAGATTCTTTTATAAGCATATAAGATAAGATTTATACCCAACCATAGCAAAAAAAAAAGGAGGCTGACTTTATGTATTTAGTGCGTATATTCAATTATATCCTCTGATACAAATAACAATTCTGAGACCTTTGGGTAATACGTTCAGGATTCTGAATTTTCTTGGATAGCACCTGATTCAGGATGGTTCATGCCAGCAATGATCACTAGATGATAATCGATGATTGCCAAAAAAATAATCACTAGATGATAATTTCAGGCTTCTAGAAAGTTGCTAATCACTTCAAGACTTTTCCAATAAGTTCCAAACAAAACTATTACGGCACCATACATAATGCCAAGCCTGCTGCACCATCAGAGCAAATAGGGATATACTTACTACATCCCTACTTGCCTCCAAACACATGAGAACCAACTAAGAAAATATATTTGTGTTCCTTGCATATCCTATTATCTAGATTACAACCTTTATCCCACTTTTCTTAAGATACACACTACCTCCATACTAACTGATGCAATCAAAGGCCAAATAAATGATAAGTTAGGTGGTGATCATTTTAAAAAATTTAATGGTGAAGGCATAAAAGGATTAAAGAAAGATGGAACCTAAAACTTCATGACCAATCCACAACTAGTCTTGTGATACCAAAAGACATTGGTAAACCATCCTTTTTCTCTGGCCACAAAAGGGTCTGGTTCCAAGTCCTTACAAATCTCAATTTGCAGAATGTGCAATTGCTTTTTACCTGTAAGAGTTGGTTTAGAATGAGCGGTCCAATGAACTGGGAAACATCATTGCCAACCTATATGTAGGAAACAAACAACAAAAAGTTAGAAATTTGGTATTTCAACTGAATACTAACAACGCCAGAAAACAATTGCAACTTCAACATGTTTTCAGTATGCCTCATAGTTCATCCGGTAGATAAATACATAAATTTGTAAGACAACACATGGTGAGGTTTACAAAGTCATATTAAATAAAAATACATAATATTCTATACACGTTCTTCAGAAAGCTAAAAGTTATGTAAGGTACAGAGAGATGGAAAAAGGAATGTGTAGATATAGAACTTCGAAAATGTGTCGCATACATGATACATATATTTACACACATGTGAACATGAATGTGTGTCTCTACATCTCAATGTTATTGATGCGAGCAATCTAAACTTATAGATACATTTATTGTTGTTGTTGTTGTTATACTACATATACATATAACACACATATATAGGGTTTTTTCTAACCTACTACGTTCATGTAGTAGGTTAGCACTGTACCCATTTTTGTTTCTCCAAAATGCCTTTATTTTCTTCATTCCGACACAAAATGTAGGGAGTTTTTCGTCTTTCACCAAAATATCCTTTTCTTCTCTGCATAAATGCCTTCCAAGATGGGTCTGATTGTAACAGAGGATATTTTTGGCACTTCCAAAACATCATAACAGAAACTAGAATTAACTTCTAGAGATGGGTTGATTGGAGTTGAACCCAACAAGCAAAGCGCTTAAATTCAAACCAGTAATACCACATCTGATCATATTTTTAGACATGAAAATCAGCATTGAAACAAATAATTGAGTTGAAGCATCCATCAATGGTGTAAAGAGTTTGATTTTATTGGCATTTGTAGTTTGTTGTTACTGCTAACATCAAACATCAGAACTAATGATTGGTAGCTAAGAAAAATTCTTTAATGGGTAAACGATTAGATACTGTGGTGGCAACAGTTGTGGTGAAAGACAGCAGGAACAATAGGTTAGCAGACAAGCATAAAGCTTTTACGTGATGCATTCTGAATATTATTCTCTGACAGAATTCGTGAAGTATTAATAATCAGACAAGATGTAACAGGAGAATCAACTACCTTCCAGAAGCCTCCCCACCAAAACCTGCAGAAGTTGAAAGATGGCAAAATGCTTAGTAACGTAACATATCAACTGATTGAGCAATGTAAGTCTTGGCATGCAAGAATACTCAGCAAACCAGAAGCATGAAACATTAGGCAATGTATTTACCTTCCTCCAAGACTACGGTTTAAAGCTCTTAAAAGCCATGGTTTAGGTCTTTGAGACTCCTCTGCCCAACACTTTTGAAACCTAAATAGTTTATCAGAATGTTAATATATCTGCTTCACCCAATTTATTTTGACTTCTTTTATTCACTTCTTGGGATTACATGAAATCTTAGATGAAGAAAGAAGAGAGGAGCACCCTTACGAGTTGTTTAGAGTTTCAGTCCGATCCCAAGTATCCAGTTTCCACACATCCTTTTCTGTTAATGGTCTTTTATATCCAAGTTGCATAAGAGGATTCATCCATGAAAAAAGAATTTCTGCATAAGAAAGTGAGTTGTAAATATCAGGTCCCTTGTAGCTGCATGCTGGTAGAAATCGGGAACTGATTACAGATATGCTATTCATTTATATCTCTGTTTCTTCTAAACAAGTTATTCATACAATTTTTCCTTTCTTAAAGAAGTTAAGATAATTGCATCAATAGGCACACCATGATGGACAACAGCTTTATAATACACTGATTTAACCTTAAGCTTCAAAAAAGAATCTAACTATTATAAGCAAGAGTATTCTCTTTACACTAAAAAAGTACAATAAAGATACAAAGTAACTCTTCACACTCTATGGAGCACTGCTGATAGATTTAAAACCTCCTCCGGTCTTTCCACTCCGAGTAAACCATCAAAGGTAAAGAGGTGGCCTACTTTGCATGCTTCCTTACTTAATCTTCTCCAAGCTCCTCTTAATAGTTACCAGAGATCCTCTTACAGTTTCAGTATAGAATGGTCATACCGAATAAGAAAAAGGAAAAATCCATAACTCTTTGGTACATCGGCAGTGCAAAAGCAAACTCTCTACATCTTCATAGTGATATTACACAATGAGCGCCACCTCACAACAATCCTCTTCTACCTTAGATTTTTGCAACAGCTGCAATCTAGCAGCCCATTCCAAAAAGACACCTCCTTTGGCATCTGTGGTTTCCAGATGGAATTCCATATACATGTTGGGTGATCTCGTTGAAAGGCATGCATATAAAAAAGTTGACTACCATTCATCCTCTTAGACCCTTTTCCATAGTATACTTTTCTTTCCAATCACGAAGTGTGTGACTTCACATTTTCATGGAGAGGTCTACAAGTCCCAGTTCCACATCTTGAAGATATCTTCAGAAACATAAATTCAGAATCATCTCTGAGGTAATACTGAAGAAGATTAGCTACCATTGTAAGTCTCATTTTTTAGGAAGCAGAGCAGACATAATGAACCAAACCAAATGATTGTTCCTCACAATTGCTCCCAGTGATGCAGCAGAACCATGCAAAATAGGATATCAAGACGCACCATCTAAAATGCAAGCCCACATAGATCCAAGGGCAAAAATATTTAAGGGATGAACACCCAAATCACAGGCACTAAACCAAATGCAAATACGGTTACCATCCCCACTTCAAAGTCAATGAAATTGAGAAGATCAATTTCACTTACATCATCCCCTTAAGTCTGTAGGTTCCTTCAGTAACACAAAAATTAAAGCCAGCCATTAATTTTATACTTGTTACAAGCATATATATGTCTAACTATCTAAAAGAAATTAAACCCAACCTCTGAACCTGGACAGCAGTGAATACTTAAACAAAATTTAAATCTTAAAGGTTTTTCCCTCATCTGTGAGTAGACCTTGTTACCATCAAGTACACCAATTTCTATTACTAGGAAGGACATAGTTACAAAATGCCCATACAAGTGGAACTTTGATGCCCTAGGAACCAACTGTGGAGAAAAGTAAACACTTCAACTCTGATGAACACAGCTTGGGGGTAACATAGTCATGGATTTGACAACCAGCTTTTTCTAATGCAAGAACAGTTATAAAAAGTTCTGTCCGCAACCAATCTGGGATTCTAGAAATGCTAGAATTCTCCCAATTTAATTTGCTTGTCAATGTAAGTGTCTCCCTCCAACTTTTCTTCATCTATGCCGATCTTACATCCTAGTCTTTCTACACATAGAAGCTAATATTATATCAAATATGAAATGTGACCTCATCCATAATATGAAAATTTGACATTTGTGTACAATGAGAGTGCAAATTTGGGAACTAATAACATATTAGTAGTCCTCATAACATCACACAAGACACTAGTATAGAACTCCTACAACCTCCCTCTCTCCCAACAAACAAGAAATGAAGAGGTCAAGGTAGAGTTAAACGATGAGAAGCAAGTGTGATGAAATTCACAGGGGGACTATACATCAATAGACAGATATCACTTCACTAGACATGTTATTTTCTTAAATGATGAGGCATCAATAATCTGGTCAAGTACTCAAGTTCCCAGGACCTAGCCCCAAATTGGGAAATACCTGAATTCCTAATCAGCCTTAATATGTGCTCATGTCATAATCAAACTTATAAAGGACGTCAAACCTAAATAATCAAGTGCATGAGAAATTTATAGTCACATACGGGAAAGTATGTTGGCGTGCCTCTCAGGACAAATCTGCTCGCCTTCAGGGAGTTCATCATATGCAGTGTTGTCAAAAGATTCACTTTGAAGTGGAGAGTACCCGGGATAAGGATCCAAATCAGGAATATAAAACAGCAGGAGCAATCCAAACAACACCTACAAGTAGAACCAATGAGATAGGATTCAGTTTAATTATTAACTTAAAATTAAAACCATAAGATCCAATAATATAATGAGTCAATTGATTCCTTCATAAGCCTGAATATTTAACTTCAAGATTGCAAATTGGAAATCAAATATTGCATCAATCTCATGCTTTAGGAAATACAAGCTATCTTACTAATGAAAGATTGAATTATTCAAACTATTTAGCCTAGGGATAGACACAGTGCACTCCAAACATAGAGTGGCTAAATGGAATGATGGATTTGTTCTCTCTAGTTTGCAGGCTTCATTCAGTTCATCCTTCAACATATTTTGAACGAGGATTGTGTAAAGAGAATTTTTGGGCTTCAATTGAGTGGCATCGCTCTGGGGTCTTGGTAGTTCCAAACATGCCATTCAAATTGATATAGAACAACTTTTCACAGTTTATGGTTTAGAATGACAACAAGTGTCACTTTATGACAAAAATAGTGAATGGATCCTTCTAAAACATTCTCATTAGAATTGGCAACTAAGCAATTACTGCATGGTTGCTGCAAAAATGTTGGCAATACTAAGAAGGAATAACAAGAAAGGGCGTTTAGTGAACATCTCGCCCACGCCATTTGATATTCGCATCTTAGTTTGACTGCAGGAAGTTTAAGACTATAAAGAAGACATTTGAATCTTGTGATCTTAAGCGAAAGGTGTGTGTACAACAACAACCCAATGAAATCCCACTACATAGGGTCTGGGGAGGGTATACATCCCAAAAGTACCCTTTGAAATTTGAATCTTGAAGTCTTAATCATACCATGTCAATCTTATAAGGGAGTGTCATTAAGGGTAAACTGAAAATGTAGGAACAAGAACTCTGCAAATATAGACGTGTAGCCTTTTTTTTTTTTTGAAACAGACTAAAAAGAAAAGTGACCAGTTGCAATAACAATTTTAAATGTAGCAGTGGACTTGACAATTTGTCTATGTAAAAAAATGTATAGTTTGTGGAACTACACAAATATGTAACTCATTTCTTATAGCCGACTTTGTGAAACTAAAAACTTTAATAGTACGTGACCTTCTTGATGACACCATAAAGGAGTTTTATTGCCTATTTTAATTCCCTCATGCTCTTGGTTCTATTTGATAAACTTGTGTTGTGTTTCACTTTAAAGCAAATTAATCACGAGAAACCAAGAAAAGTTTTAATTCCGAGGGGAATCTGTAACTGTTAATGTACTCACAGATTCCAAATTTTCTTATTTCAGCAGTCATACCAAAACCATTTTACAAAAAAATGAAGTTTCTGCACTATACTGCTACAAGTTACTTTAACTGCAAGAAAAGCAGAAAAGGACTAGCCACTGCCATCTTTAAGAATGCAGAAGTATTTGAACTAACAATTCTGAAAGTTATAAAAGTTTCTCTGTTTTGGAAAATTCCAGAAACATGAAATACAAAAGAAAACTGTGAAATAGCATATAAAATTAAATTAGATTAAGCCTCCAATGAGGTAAAGCAATTTTTGCTCCACAGATAACCTGCAGCGCATTCCAAACTTCATTCTAATCATTAAGCTTACTTTCCCCTTTTTGTATTAGTGCCTATGTCCTCTCGATTTTGGGCGTGCTTCCTAAGTCCGATACCTGTCCTATTTCTTCATTTTGAGCTTTTATACTTATTCAGCCTGATTATTGGGACACCAAGACAGAACATTTACATGACTTGACACCACCAAGCAAAGATTTTTAAGTAACATCTCTTGATAATCACATAATACGAACTCTACAGCACATGAAAGATTTTAAAGCAACAAACCTGGACAGCAACCTCACTGATGTACAAATACAGTACTGATCTGCACACAAATATAGACAAACTTAATTAGCAAAGGAAAAAAAAATGTGAATGAGCCAACCAACTGAGCATATCTGTTCATATGGGAGTATAGAATTTATGAGCTTTGGAACTAAAACCTACAAAGAAAATATTGAACCCTGATAAGCCACCAAAACATCAACCAGAAACAGGTATTAACCAGTGACAATGCCCAGTCTCCCACCATTGTTTAGCTTGCTTCCATAAAGATTTTTATCAGCATTACAGCAGCAGCTTACCTTGAGGACCTTCAATTGGCTTTACCGGAAAGGAATTACTGTTGGCAAGTAGGGAAATCATCCTTAACTATCAATGAGATTTGACTTACTTTTTTTTTTTTTTGAGATGGTAACACATAGTTCTTGAAGAAGAAAAAAGAGCAGCTCTTTTTTTTTTTTTTGGTGCGAGTATTTCTAAATGAGAAAATATACGTATGGAGACTTTACAAAATTTTTTGTAGAATGCAGTTATAACTCTTAAAAAATGCAAGCTCACTAAGAACCAAAAGGGGAGGGGGTAGCTTTTTTCACGATCAAAGAAGAAAAGTGGAATAATTACCACAGCATTTGGCAATTTCAAACATATTGCATAAAATTACTCAAGTGCTTACTGACAATAACACCCCTCATGCACCGGTAGAAAGACAACAACATCAAATATGAGAATAACTAACCACACACATGGAAACCTTCATTCATTGCATCAGTTCGAGAAATATCTAAGAGGAGGAACAACTTACTCATTATAGTACTCTCTCACAGTTAGGATAAGATTAAGCATCACAACGTTCCCCACCAAACAGTATATTAGTCCAAACCGAACAGACCACCTGGCCTCACGAATATACACCTTTGTCTCGACAACAGTCATCACCAGCATTGAGAACCAAGCAAGAACCTCAATTGTCAAGGAAATAATCTAAAGAATGATAATACGACGAAAAGTTAGAAGTAGCATAAGATTAATTTTTGTCTGTTAGAATTCAAAATTTGTTATTACTAGAACACATTATTATCTCAACTCGTTCTCTAAGAAACAACTTTCAGTATATCTTGCACCATCATTTGTCACCATTAAATGGGACAGGAGAACACAAGATGGCACAGTATCAAACATACCAGCACCATTAGTTTAAGGGTAACTGCAGACCAAGTTACCTAAAATTACAGCTCATAAAAGAAGGAAAAGAAACTTATGCAAGAAAGATCAAAATAAAATATATCATCCAAAAAACTCCGCAAGTAGCAGCTATTTCATCAGATACCTCGAATTGATACAGCGAGATTGGATAAGCTAGATGTACGATTCTTTTTGTTCATACTCTTTATTTTTTATTTATATGGTAAACCTCTGCAATTCCAAATTATTATCTTTACAAGTTGCATATTTAACTTAGTGTTACAAAATAGACCTTGGGCCTAACTCAACCCCAAAACCTAGCACATGAGGTGAGGATTGCGCAAGACCATGTAGAGAGACAAAAACCTCATCCCTCCACCAACGTGGGACACGTAACACCCCCAGCACGCCTACCAGAGCATGGAGAACATAACCCCCAATATTGAGATACACAATAACATGAATGGACTTGGTTCTAATATCATGTTAAGTAAACAGATCTTTTAAGTCTAACTCAGTTCAAAAACTAGATCATGAGGTGAAAGTTGAAACTTGTCCAAAACTATATAAAGAGACAAACATTAATGCATTGAAAAAAAATCTACCTCATATGGGGCAAGACTAGGCTGGCCATCTATGTTCAAGGCTGATATTTGCATGACCAATCTAAACAACGGCTCAGCAGTGCAATAAGCAGCCAAAAGACCCAGCATGTAGTTATAGTAATTTGACCTCAAGCGGAACCGTTGGACTGAAAGATCTTTCATCATTTTCCATAGTCGATTTAAGCACAAGGCCAAAAGGACCAGATAAGAAACAGATATAACCAGAGAGTTTGTTCCACATGGGGTATAAGCTCCAAAGGCATTTTCCACAGCCTTTGACCACACACCATTAGCCACTGGCTGGCAATACCAATCCAATGGCTTAAAAGCCATTGTAAGCAATACCTTGTGTAACCCTCTACAAGAATCAATACTTTCTGGTACCCTGCCTCTACTTCAAATGAAAATCATGTACCCTGCATCACCTCTGTAGTTAGCCTGCAAGACAATAAGCTCATTTCTCAGTGTATCATGCACATTTCACCCTTTTCATAGTCATGAAAGGATTTGACCATGACAACTACAGTATAAAATTTTCAGCTTTATTTGCAAGATATAACTTGAGTCATTAACATGAGAAGATGTAGAGTTTAGGCAGCAGGAGCTCTCACATCCATTGCTTCGTCCATAATTACAGATATGAAGTTGAAAATTCAAAAGAGAAAACATTTAAACTACACTTGTACCCTTTGCTAGAGAGTTGTAATGGGTATAGCGTACTTCGTACTCACCTAGTCGCGACTCATTAATTATTTACTCCCCAAACTATATCTTTCATCAAAGATCAATACTACCCAATCCAAACTCTATCTTGAGAAGTCAATTCATGAATCATCCGTATCTCTATCTCTTTGTTTTCCAAAATGGGAACTTCATGACATCAATTTATTTTCAGCATTTAACATCACTTTTAAAAATAAATTTAAAAAATAAGCTAACAAAGTCTTGAAAAAAAAATATTGTAGAAGGCAACCACTTCATGATTGTAATCTCAACCCAACACAAACTTCTGAATACATAACCCCCAAAAGTTCCAATGTTCCTTAATGGAAAAACCCAAATGCTTCCAGTAGTGTAATTTCAGCTACTAAGCAATATGCCTACTCCCTTAACCAGATGCTCTCTCAAATTCGAGACCTAGATATGAGAAAATCCTTGGCAGAGAGCGCATCCCCCAAATAGACCCTTGATTAATCAAGCTTCAATATGAATACCAAAAAATAATACTGGAAAACAGCTTATGCTACAAATAATATAATCAAGCAAAAGTGTAAATTACCTTAAAATATGAATCAAACAAAAGTATACTTTTTCCGAAAACAGGAACTTCATTAATATTTATCAACTACCATTTATCTTCAGCATTAAACATAACCTAAACAAAAAAAATGAAAAAAAATCTAAGCTAGATTGGAATTCTTGGAAGAAAAATCCAAAGTCAAGCACTCCAAAATCTGTATCAATCATAAATCAAGTCCATAAATGCAAAACAAACAAAATCAACCCAAAAGCAGATAGTAAGCAATAAATTCAAATATTACCTCAAAATATGAATCAAACAAAAGTATACTTTTTGAACCTTCACATAGAAACCAGTAAAGATTTACCAAACAACAAGAAATACTAAAAAAGCAACCATTTTTCTGGGAAAAAAACTATCTTTTTCAGAAAATATCGAATGGGGGGTGGGGGGCGAACCTTTTGGATGCTTTTTGGGGCAGAGGACGAAAGACTAGTGAAAAGATTCTTGTAAGAAAGTTGTAACTCAATAAGGTGATGATAGAATAATGATTTTGTGGATTCAAATAATAAATTGTCAGGGGAAAGTGAATAAAAAAAATGAAATTAATTAAATCAAAATTTTTTGAAAGAAAAAAAGGGACAAAAGATTGAAAGTACACGTCACCATCAAAAACTATTTTATCTCTATAACGTAATGATAAGGTTTGATATTTTTGAGTTGAGCATTTTTAGGAAATAATTTTTTTATTTCTATGAGATAATGGTAAAGTCTGCATAAATTGTATATTCCCTTAATCTCATTTATGAAATTTCATTGGATATATTATTATTGTTATTATACTTTTATAACTTAATAAGAGGTTACGAATTAAAATTTGAATATGAGAAAAAAATTGTAGGTAGCACTTTCTATAAGTGGAATTTCATGTGATGTGAAATTCAAAATAATCGTATTTTAAAGTGCCGTCAAGATAAAAATAAAAAAAATTAGAGACAGCTTCGTCAGCAATGACATAACTTTTTGGACAATTGGAGGCGAAAAGTCAAAAATCACTTTATAGGAAGAGGTTTTACAGTCAAAATCACTACATTTTATTGTGTGAATTATTGGTAGGACTTTTATTGGTTGGTCAAAAATTCAACACTTTCAAAATATTTAAGTAAATTAAAATACTACTAGTCATTTGTCTTGAATAAAACTAATAACTACTTGAAAGTTAAAAATGATTGTTAGTTTAAATCTAATAATTATTTTAATTATTTTTTAAATTTTATTTCATCATGTTATCAAGATCGTTATTATTTATAATGAAAAAAAAATATTACATGTTATAATATGTGAAAAGTTAGAACTAAAAATTTGTCAAAAGAAAAAAAAATATTTTTTTAAATAGATTAAAAAAGTAAGTATTACAAATAAATTGAAACAAAAAAGTATTTAAGAATCATATTTTATTTTTTACCTTACATTTTTATATGATAATCTTGTCTATATCATATTTTACTTTTCTTGTATTTTTGTCCTTCAAATTATTTATATATAATATTGTGTAATAATGGAAAAATATAAATATATTAAATATTATATTATTAAAATAATACCATATGATACATAATAAAATAATATGTAAAATTAGCCAAACAAAGTGCATGGGATTATTTGTTACACGAGATGAGATAAACAAAGAAGTTTCATGGCTTGGGATAGTTTAAGAAATTAGTTTATCTTATCATTATATGAGATGCAATGGTGGATGAATCCCAAAAGTTGTAGATACTTCAAATGAAAAATACTCTCTCTTTTTAAAAAAGGATGATTTAGTTTTTATTTTAGTCTATTTAGGAAAAATAATTTTTTTATAATATTTTAATTTTAATTTTTCACGTAGCATGTTTAAGGTCACAAGATTAAAGATTATTTTGGTATATTTAATATAACTTTAATTTACGACCATAAAATCAAAAAGGTTTTCTTTATTTTCTTAAAAACTTTGTGTTGTGTCAATTCAATTTAGGTCCCTTTTTTTTTAAAAACGAAGGGAGTAAGATAAAGTTAATCCCAGAATTTCATTTAAAAAAATGTTATTTACAAAAAAAAAAAAACACTTGTACCTCAACAGGAAAAACTATTTATAAGTGGCTACCTTCTTACTTTCACACTCCTTTGGTTTTAACTATTTGTGTGTTTGATATCATCAGTGTATATATATATATCCCAATGGTATCAAGGAGGAAGAGACACATGCTACTAAATTACTACTTAATATCATTAAAGTATATATACTCGAATAATATCAAAAAAGAAGAAACAACAATTTGGTAAAAATACTCCTTAGTTACTCGTTGATACCCTTGGAGTTAATAAACTTTGATGGCGAGAAGGAACAGATGGTATTTCGATGAAAAAATTGTTCAATTACGATTTGATACCATCATAATATATAGATACTGTCAGAACATATATATACTTCGATAGTATTAAGGATGTACAAGTAGTGAACTAGTTGAATAAATTATTTGGATTATAGATTCAATCGAAATAATATATGGGAAAACTAAGTTTGTACTCATTTAAAACAAATTATTTACATTCATATACCCTTTTACATTTTGTACCCTCATACTATTAAAATTTTGCCCCCTTAATATTAAAATTTGTGCGCTGATTGTCACACCCCGAGCCTACACCCTGGACTTGGTCGACACTCGAAAATCATTTCTGGTTCCAAGCGAACCACTTGGCCTAGCTACTTACTCAACGGAAGACTTAATAATAGTGGAAAAGCTATAGAAACAATAAGATAGTTCATAACTGTCAGCATAACTGAATGAAAAACTCTTAAGCAATATCTGAAATAAACTAGAAACTGAAATACTAATATATGGTCTATGGAATTTCTATTACAAATGTCTGAAAGGACTACTGAAACAGGCCCCAAGTAGCCAGAACTAAAAATAAATACTGAAAAGCAACATAACCCAAGAGCCTCGGACTGAGAAGAGGCCTCATCATTGTCTGGAAGCTAGCAAGTTCTCAACGAAGCGACTGCTGAGGAACTCGGTCACCTGCATCTGCATCATAAAATAATACAGATCCTAAAGACGTCAGTATGTGAAATATACGGTATGTAAGACGGTCAAAACATTTAAACAATATATCATAATGCTTCTCAAAAGACATAAACATAGTTCATAATTAAATAGCAATAATCACACAGGTTTGTATGCTGAAAACTGATAAAAAAAAACTTTGTTTTTTAGCTTGGGGAGTTTCTCTAATCGACAACCACCACTATGAGCTTCGTGGTGATACAGTGTCTTGCCCACGCTGCCAGAGCCATCCCGTACTTTGCCGGGGTAGGGGACGAATAACTAGGGGAGTGGATCCATCTCAAAACTGGGCCATCTCAGTGGCTAATGAGGAAGGTATTGTAGTACAATCATATCCTATGGTGGCTACATAATTTATGAATTTGAGCAATTTATTCTACTCTCACCCATATCGGTGCTCAATACTACTCCCAAAAATGATTTTTATATAGCTCATAACTTTTAAAGAATGAATTCTTGAAATCTAATCTTTGGGGGACTTAGCCCAACTTTAACTTTTCTTAAACTTTTCTCAAATAAATTTTTTAACTTAACTGAAGACTAGAATCAACTCAGTGACTCATAACAAACTATACTTTCTTGGCTGATATGCAGAAAATAAACTTTTAAAATGCACTTCTTGAACTTAACTTAAAAGTACTCAAACTAGTCTTTTCTTTTCTTGAAGTAATACCAAGATTTTCAAGAAAACTCAATAATAATATTTCTTGTGCATGAATGGGTATAAACTTGATAAAAATTCTTTAATAGACCAAGAATCACAATATTTATCAAGAATCTATGAAATTTACTATGAAAATTGTCATATTGTGCAAAATTTATGAAAAACCTAGTCTTAATTTATACTTGAAGGTTCATGGGTGAAAATTAGTTTCAATCTCCAAATATATTAACAAAATAATTACTTTTGGGTGGTCTTACATACTTTGGAATGACTTCTTGGAAGATTGAAAGAAAAATCTTGAATGCCCTAAGGTTTTTGAATTCTACGTTTGAAGTTCTGGGAAGGATTTCTTGCTTTTAACATATAAATGTGAAGAAGAAATACGTTTTTAAACATTAATCGACTTAAAACTGACTTAGTTTAGGATATGGGGTGTGGGAAAGGTCGGAATTACCCCTCCCCATTAAAAGAAAAAAAGTGCCTCTGATTTGCAATAGTGCGCGATGCGCACTAGTGTTAAAATTCACTTTTCACAAAATTTCAGCTTTCGTCAAAAATTCAAAAAAAAATATAAGTGTGGTTCCGCGTCGCGGAAGGGGCGCAAAAATCCCACTGTTTTAAGCTCACTTGGACAAAATAATTAGCGTCTTTTTGAGTTTTTGCCGAGTCGAGACCATTTTTTGGCTTGAGTTTTCGTACTGATCACAAATTCGATCTCGAATTTGCAAACGAAGCAAGGGAAGACACGTTATGTGCAAGGTCAATTCTAGGGATATTTTCGTCATTTTCACGAGGTGTTACACTGACGTCAACACTGCTCGTATGATATACCAATAAGGTATACATATACCAACAGGGTGTCACATATGATTAAACTCAATTTTATATGATATAAATACACCAACAGAGTATATAACCAATATATTTTTTACTAATTTAGAGTTTAATAATTATTTAATTTTTTTCTAAAAAAAATCTTATATTCCAATTGGATGTCAATATACCGTTAGAGTATATTTCATAGTAGTTATGCTGACGTCAGCATGATATCAGCACGTGAAATAAAGAGGGATAAGTGGGTAGAAAGATAAATAATTAAGCTAATGAATCCATTAAGGGTAAATAGTTTAAATTGAATCTATTAAAAATAAATAATTTCAAATTAAATCTAGTTTATATATTTTTTTCTAAATATATTGGGTTGGATCTAACCTAGATAAATACTTTGCATAATAGGTCAAATGTGTGTAGTTTTCCATTATTATTTTTATATTGTAAAAGGAATATTCGAGTGTCCTAGGTTAGCTTTGAGCAGTACTCTTATCTGTCAAGTATTATTTTTCCAGATTGCAAAATTAAAATAAAATTAATCAACTTGATTTTGTTCTTAAGTAAGTGTAATTTATTAAAGAGAGAAAATAAACTAGTGAAAAATAACTTTTACTTATGACTTAAACTAGTGAACAATTTTCTTTTTTCCCACGTAAAACATAGAATAACTAATACAATATTCGCTTTATATTTTTCTTTTTATGTAACTAATACATATATAAATTATAAAAAAGAAATATTTTTAATTTTTAATTTTATATACGATACAAGATGAAATAATTAATACATGAATTACTAAATCATGCATAACTAATCTTCGCATTATCAATATCTAAGTAGCTAATTTTTGAAATTTTACTAACACCTATATAACTTTAATCAACAAACAAACTACCCTTAAGTTAGTAAAATAAGTTTATTACTGAACACTTTTTGAGATATTATCCTAAACAGATAATTTCGTATTTTACAAAATTAGTTTCGACACTTTAAAAAATCATTTAATAATTGCCAATTAAGATTGAGATTTAAAATTCAAATTGAGGATACTTATGTCATTTAATTAATATTTCAATGGTTATTTCTCTCAATTTGCTATAGTTTTGTTAGATTTGTTTCTCTGACATGATGTGTTTAGTTTTAAACGAGCACATGAAAATTTAAAATTAAAAAATTACTAAAAAATGTATATTTTCTCCGTCTCATTTTATGTGGCATTATCGGACTTGGTATGATGTTTAAAAAAAAAAGAAAGACTTTTGAAAAAAACTTGTTGTCTAAATTCATTCTTAGATATTTGCGTGGTTGAGAATCATTTCATTAAGTATAAAAAGGAAATTTTAAAGTTTAATTGTTTCCAATTAAAGTAAGGTAACATTTTGTTTGAGATTAACCAAAAAGAAAAGGGTACCACAATGAAACAGAGAGAGTATTGTCACGCCCCGGGAGGGTACCCTAGACGTAACCGACACTCAGAGACTATTGCTAGTCCCCTTGTAACGCTAAAGCAAGATGGAAATAAATATAAGGAATCCTCCGAAGTAAGGGAGGCTCACCAATCAGCTAAACGTCTCGAATCCTCAACGGTGCGCCTGTTGACGATCTCCAAATCATGTATCTACATCATAAAACGATGCAGTCCCAGAGGGGAACGTCAATACGTGGAATGTAATGGTATATAAAATAGCTGAGTAAAATTGAAAACAGGTAGAATAATATAACAATAACAATCAATTCAATATAGAAAGCAAGTAACATGCCAAATGTCTATCTAAAGAAAGAATAAAGAATAGACAAATGACCCATCACATCTGTTACCCTATACCATTACCTCAACATCAGAGTGCTATCAAGAGGGAATCCTATATGGAAGTTTCTATAACTGACAATCACCCTCTATGAGCCAAAAGTGATACAACGAAGAGATGTCGTTGCCACATCCGTCTAATACCTTGCCGGGGTAAAGGACGAGCCTATCAAGGATTCCAAAGAAGTCTGTCAAGTCCTCTGCGAGACAAAGGAAACATCCGCTTTCACGGTCCAATCCTCTCCTACGATGGCTACGTAGTTAATGAGTTCGAGTGAGACTCACTCTTACCCATTTAGGTGCTAATAGTACTCCCAAGACTCAAGAAAGCTCATAGTTTGTCAAGGTCGGACTGTTACGCAGCCAACCCCCCCCTCAAGCGGGTTCATCATCTCATCTATCATTCTATCAACTCAAATAGTAGGATTGTTCTTCAAGCTAAGGTTCAATCCTTGTTTAACCCAAAAAGCACTACTTACATCTACTTCAGTCATCAATACACTTATCTCAGGACTTGGAAAGTATCATTAGGGAACAATTGAATAGACAATCATTAGAGATTATTTATGGGGACTCAAGGGACTATCAAGTCCTACCAACTCATCATCATTCTCACATCTCAATCACGATCACAATTACATTCCCAATCAAAGATCTAGACTCAATCCTATCTTATTTCATGCAAACTCTTAATAAAATAATAAGCAGGGTTTGTGCAATATCTCATGAAAATATTCAATTCAAGACAATAAGTTTATGATGATCATCAACGTATGAAATACATGTAAATAATATAGTTTTCAAGAGAATATTCAAAAAAAATCATGCATTTAGACTCAAGAACCTTCAATTTACCATCTAGACCACCTATGGAGCATATGAGAGAACAATCTCATATTTTCGTTTAGCCTTACATACCTGGGGTTTGAAGAATCCTCAATTTTCTTGCATGAATTGGCCCTGGACTCGAAACCCTCCTCTCTTCTTCTTCTCCTTCTCTCAGAATGTAGTTTAAACCTAAGAAAAATGGGGTTATATAACCCTTTCGAACGTATATAGGCTTAAATACTCGTTTTGGGGCTTAAGAATATATTAGGAAGGACGAAAACGCCCTTCCCGAAGTTAAAAGAAATTTTTCAGTTTCTTGGACACTGGTGCGCGACGCACACCAGTTGATTTTTGTGATTTTTCGCAAAAATTAGTTTCTTCAAAATTTCGGAGAAAGAAACCAAGTGTGGTTTCGTGTCCCAGGCGCGTTGCGGCTTGGACGTGGAAATCTCACTGTTTTGGCTTTCTTTGGAAAAAATAATTCGCGTTTTTTTGCGTTAAAGTTGATTCAAAACCATTCAGAAAATTCAATATCGAATTTTCCATCGGAGCTTTGGAAGGCGCGTTATGCGTAAAAAGGAAATTTTAAAGTTTAATTGTTTCCAATTAAAGTAAGGTAACATTTTGTTTGAGATTAACCAAAAAGAAATTATGCGCACGATACATTTTAGGGGCGTTTCGGTAAATTTTCACAGGGTGTTACAAGTATATATACTTTTTTCAAAGCAGATTAAAAAAAATAGAACAAACAAATGAAGATGGATGAAATATTTTTTTTTAGTTTTCACTCGGTGTACGGAGTCCGTGGAGCCCACTCTCGACTAAATTCGAATCGCGCACTGCAAAGTGGCGCTCCCAACAGGATTTTTTCCATTCCCAGAGCTTGAACCCGAGACCTCTGGTTAAGGGTAAAGCACTACCACCAGTGCATCACAACCCATGTTGGTAGGATGGATGGAATATTTCAATAAATAAATAGGGTGGACGACTTCCTCAAACACAAATAAATAATATATTATGTTTGTTCATTTCTATTTGTCATTTTTAATCTAACGAGAAAAGGCTAATTATTTTTTTAATTTTATTCTCATTGTACATTAATTAAAATAAATATCATTGTAAAATATCTATGTTAGTTTTTATTTTTTAAAAAATTTATAAAAAATTAAAATAAATAAATAAAAATGAATAGAGAAACTACTAACATTTTATGTCTGGAATATTAATGATTTGACTACCCCTATCTACAAGTCAAAAAAGATGAAATTCCTTTCCAACCGAAAAAAGAAAAACAAACAAACATAGGGCTATTGGGGCTATTAGAAACAAAAAATAAAGTTCAATAGGATTGAATATTATAATGGTAGAAGATGGTTGTCATGGGACCACACTAGGTGAGAATTTCTTTTTCATTGAGGTGGATGTTTATATTAGAATAACTAATTTAGATTCGAATAAAGATTTATTTCGAAATAATATTTTTTATCAAGAATTATTTTTATACTTAAAATTTAAATTTCAAACGTTTAATTAAAAGAAGAATAATTTCATTTACTATATCATATCTTTTGATGTGATAATTGATATAAATTCACAAGTTATGAGTAATTATGGAAGGTTTTAACATTGTGTTAAATAGTGATGTATGAAAGAGAATGAAGTTTTGAACTTCCAAATTTGTGTGAAAAAATGTGGTTTAACTTGGAATAAATAACAAACAACTAGGAAGTCGTTATAAACATATACTATTTATGGTGAATGTCTATTTTGTGGATTCCTTTAAGAGTTAGGAATCCTACTTGAAGGCCAATTATGTTTCTTGGAGACCAAGTCAGGTTTTTCTCTATAAATATAAGGGTTTCCTTCATTGTAATACACATCTAAATATCATTAAAGAGCAATAAGAAATATTCTCTCTTCTCCCCTACTTTATTGTTTGTATTGTTTTATACAGTTTCATAGCACGTTATCAGCACGAAACTCTACCGTCTTAAAGAATAAAGGTTAAGTTTCAAGGCTAAGGTATTGTTTATTTATTTGTTTTATCTTCATTGATATGACTAACCTTATCAACACGAGACTCTACACTCTTAAAGAGTGAAGGTTAAATTTTAAGGCTAATGAAGACTAAGTTTCAAGGTTAAAGTATTATTTATTTTCTATTTATTGATATGACTAACCTTGAGAAACTTAATTTTGTTGCCATTCATAATTTGGGCAAGAATTACCCTTTATGGGTATTGGATGCTATCTGTCTCAGAGACACCAATAAAAATGAAAATAAAGCACCAAAACAAGACTGTGCTAAGGCTAGGATATTCTTGTGTCATCATCTTGATAAATTTGAAAATATGAATATTTCATAGTTAAAGATGTTGAGTTCAAACTCCATCAATTTATGGCGTACGACGCACTTACATCAAGCCAAGTCCAAAAAATTTCTATCAACTAAGTTTTCGTATGAATTGATAGAAGGGTCAACTTCAAATGACCATATCTCCTAAAGTATAATGATTTAGGTGACCCATAATATATCAAATCGAAGATATTTGAATTACCTTTCCAACGCATCTAATTTTGTCTTAATCAGAGTTTGGAGTAGAAAGTTATAGCCATTTTATTGAAGGAGCGCAGAGCAGTCTAAAGGTCCGCGCCCGGAGCGCGTCGCAGACCTGACGCGGACCCTTACTGGATAAGATATGACATTTTTTTCTTTTATTGTAAGGTTACTTTTATCGTAAAACCTTCGGGGGTCTATTTGAGGTCCTAAAATGCATAAAACGGTCAGTTTTCATAATTAAAAACTCTCTCCTTTATTCCTAAACATAAATGCTCAAAAATCATCAAGAAAGTCAAGTTAGGATTAGCTTCCAAATTCCTCCTCAAGGTAAGTTATTCTTCATGAATTTCAAGCTACCCAACCTAGATTTCTTCATCTAGCCATGAATCTCTAATAGAATTTTAAATCATAACATAGGGTTTCAAGGACGAATTCAAGAATCCCAAGAAAGGATTTCTTGATTCTTCTTATAAAAAATTAGGGTTCTTCATCAAGAACTCCAAAGATTGTAAGTCAAGAATTCAAGAATCAAAGAGAATTCCTTCAACCAATGTCCTTCCAAGTCCCTTCACTTTAAAAGAACTACCAAGATTAAGGATTTTCTCCAAGAAAACGAGTATTCATCAAACTTCGATAGTAATATCAACTTTCCAAGTATGTAAGGCTACTCATAGCGTTGGATTGAGTTCATCCACGCGCCCCACATGTTAATTCTCCATAATTGAGTTCAAGTAGAGTCTTACCCTAAGTCTTGAATTCTAAATGAGTTAATTCCTCTTCCATTGAGCTAGATATATTCATGCACTGAGATTGTTATTATTCTTATATTTTATATTGTTGGAATTTTCGTTCGTGGATACTTTCCCATGAACCGTAATAAAGTTGATGATCATGGCTTTCCTATATATTCTTTGATATTGAGATTTATGATTTTTCATACATTAAACAAGTATTTTGAATAAAGGTTTTGCATTAAATTGGGGTCTTAAGTTAAGATACTACTTTTAATTGTTAAGCTAGTTAAACCGCAAAGTTACTGCAAAAATCTATGAATCTTGATATCTTGCTTTAAACTCAAGAAAAATATTAGTATAAGTATTTTATGAATAGTGAATCATGAAGACTATGATTTTAGATAGTTTTGAGAAAAGTTAAGGGAATGTTAAGTGGGCTAAGTCCCATAAAGAAGAAAGTAATACTTTGAGTAAGAATATTCTTTTAAGTATGAGCATATAATTGGTAATGTGGGCAAGACGTTGTATCATCATGAAGCTTATAGTGATAGTTGTCGATTAGAGAAACTTCCCAAGAAGTAAAGTTTATTATTTTACATACTGAGATTTATTATTTCTTTATTAAAGTATTTCTTTTATTATGTTGCATATTTAATTGAGTTGAGCTATTTGCAGAGCTAAGAATTTGAGTATCATAATTTTTGTATATTGAGTTGTGTTCATTAATGCATTAAATTCAGTATTTCTTTATATAATTTGAGTATCATATTTTTTATATATTGAGTTCTGTTCATTAATGCATTAAACTCACTATATCTTTATATTAAGTTGCACTTTTAAACAAGTTCAAAAAACATACGTTTTACTTACATGACATACTTTTGTCAATTAAGTTATCTCAAAGTTCAATTTTAAAGTGAGTATCATATTCTTAATACTTTTTGGCCATCTTACATACCGTACATTCCACGTACTGACACCACTCGGCGCTGCATCATTTCATGATGTAGGTACAGGTTTTAGAGATCCTCAGCAAGCACTTCGTTGAAGATCTATTCAGTCGCAGACAGTGGTGAGACCTCCTCACTTTCGGAGGAACCCTTTTATTTTAGTTCATTCTTTTTTTATTATCTTGAGGTAGCCTTGAACATGTCTTGGCACCTTCTTATGAGTTGATAGAGGCTTCATAGACCGAGTTAGATAGAGAATAGTAGAGTCTAGTCTTACTTTAAGAGTCAATTTTGAAAAAACTATTATTATTTATTTCAACTGAAACATTGAGTTATTTTAATATAAGATATAAAATTATGTTACATAAGAATCTGTGTGCCCACTTGAGTACTTCCTTTTGTTTTATTAAATCTTCCGCTAATTGAATAAGTGAATTGAGCCAAGTGATTTGCTTGGGAACAAGCTATGGTTTCTGAGTGCCGGCCACGTCCAGGGTGTAGGCTCGGGGTGTGACAAAGACATTGGGTTCAAGTCCTAATTCAACATATTAATGATGAGTAAAGGAAAATAATGTGCTTTTGGTGAAAGGTCATAAAATATTTTCCATTAAAATGCTCCATTCTCTAAAGTGAATGTGGTAGCAGTGCATAATGTCTGAAACAAGACAAGTAATTAAATAATGCATGTGAACATGTAATGATGTACTAAGCTATCATAAATTGATATGTTAAGGTGATTGTGTTCCATTCATGAAGAATGAGAATTTTTGATAATTTGAATTAAAAAACATGGAATGAGGTACTAAACTATCATAAATTGATATGCTAAGGTGATTGTGTTTCATGCATGAAGAATGAGAACTTTTGATAATAATTTAAATTAAAAAAAATTCAAATAGACATCCATTAAAGAACCTAAAAATTCTTTTAAATGGTAAAATTTTCTTGTACTGCTTGTTATCAAGGGAAGTTGATTGTAAGATCAACACCAACAAAAGTTGGGATTGATACCCCTGCGTTTTTGAACCGTATACATGGGGATATTTGTGGACCTATTCACCCACCTAGTGGGAAGTTTAGATATTTTATGATCCTAATAGATGTTTCATCTAGATGGTCTCATATGTGCCCATTGTCATCTCGTAATTTAGCATTTACAAAATTTTTGGCACAAATAATACGATTACGGGCACAATTTCCTGACAATCAAATTAAGTCCATTCGCTTTGATAATGTTGAAGAGTTTTCATCCCAAACATTTAATGAATATTGTTTATCCATTGGGATAAGAGTTGAACATCCTGTTACTCACGTTAATACTCAAAATGGCCTTACCAAGTCATTAATTAAACGCTTGCAATTGATAGCAAGACCATTGCTTATTAAAACTAGATTGTCCACTTATATACGGGGATATGAAATTTTGCATGTTGCAACACTTATTCGTCTCAGACCAACAAATTATCATAAGCATTCTCCATTGCAACTAGTTTTGGGACAAGAACCTATTATATCCCATCTAAGAATTTTTGGATGTGTTGCATATGTGCCTGTGGCACCACCACATTGCACAAAAATGGGATCCCCAAGAAGGTTAAAATAATTTAGTATATATATATATATATATATATATATATATATATATATAATAAATATCGAACTCCCTTCGGCTAGTTCTTGTGTTCACATCTTCAAATTTTGAACCCCCTTAATTAAAATCCCCAACTAAGGACTTTCTAAGGGGTCGTTTGGTTTGGATGAAAATTATGATGAGATTAGTTATGATGGGATAAGTTATGTTGGGATAAGTTGATGGGAGAAATTTTTATTGTTTGTTTGGTTTGTCATATTCAAAGTACTATTCATTGCATAATTTTTAAGAATAAGTTGTTTGTTTATAAAAATACCCTCCACTTTATTTAGTTGTTTTTAAAAAAATATTTTCTTTGCGAGCTTTAGCTATTCATTCTTACAATAAAATTTTCATCTTATTTAATGTAAATAATCTTGTGTATACATTTTCATGATTATGTCGTGTGTTTTTAAAATTAAACCTTCATCCTATTTAACATAAAAACAAAATGTCCATCTTATTTAGCTTCAAAATAAAATTTTCATTTAAGTTTGTTAAAGTAAAAAATTATTATTAAATTTTAAAATTATCTACATTTTAATTGATATGCAGAATATAATTTTTAAGGGAGTGATAAATTATTTAATTAAAAATATATAATTTAATAGTGGAGTGAACATTTTAAGAGAATCAAAATATAAATACACATAAGTATTAGAAGGATAAGTTATCCTGGAATTATTATTCCATCCTCAAGGAGAGATAACTTATCCCAGTATTAATTGTTAATCCCGGGATAAGTTATTCCAACCTTTGCAACCAAACAAGAAACTGAGGACCACTAAAAAGTTATTCCGAGATTAACTTTGTTTATCCCTCACACCAAATGATGACCCCTAAGAGTTTACATATGCTATTATTTAAAAATCCGAAAGATTACATATACACATAAACTTACTAAGTGGGAAAGAGGCTTTTAAAAAAAAATTATTTAGTTTGTATAGAAACATAGAGTGAAGCTATACGTAGTGTGTCCACTTTACATTTTTAATAGGAAAAAAACATAACATACAGACCTATTTTAATTAAAACAAAATAAAATCATGGCCCTTAAACATGTTTTACATAAGAATATATGAACAAAAGTTTGTTACTCACATAAAGAAATCAAACACACCAATTAGGTTTGGGCTGAAATTTATTTTTATGGGCTTAGGTTTGGGCCTTAGGTTTGGGCCAGATTCTCTCGAGCTTTCTATTCTTCGTTTTAAATTATTTTGTACTTCTAACTTAATAACTTAGTATTACGATACTATGTGATAACCATACAAAATGAAATATTGACATTACAACTTTTCGCTAATATAAAAATATAATTACAAAATCATTGACTTATAATTAATTTAACAAGTAAGAAACTTGAAATAAGGTGACGACCAACAATCATTTTGTAAAAAAGAAAAAATAGGCAAAAGTCTTTTCAACATATTTATCAATTCTCAACTACAATCATATTTCACGAAAGTACTATTAACTTTCTAAATTGAAAGTATAATTAACAAGATTAATCTAGTAAAATAAATATCTATTTAAAAAAAAGAGAGTGTCAAATCAACATGAACCAAGTAAAGTAAAACAAACTATCAAAATATAGACAAAATTAAGTATTTTATTACATAAACAATTTACTTTCTAACCAACACCAAACAACTCCTAAGTTTGTCTTGTACAAGAATTATTTGTACTCACCTTCTAATGATTTTTTCTTCTTCATTATTTTTCATAACAAAAGTACACTATATTTTCTCTATCGTTTTTCTTTCTTAGTTTTAAGACATTCCATAAATATTTGTGCCAACATAATATTTTTTTCTTTTTCCTTCTTATTTTTACATACAAATCAAACAATATAACAACATATTTAGTATGATTTCACGAGTGGAGTATGAAGAAGATGATAAATACAAATTCTTATCTCTATGGAGATACTCGTCATATCCAATAATAGTTGTCTACTATTGATCTGACGTAAAGATTTTGAATTAATGATATGTGTAATTTTACCATAGCACTCTTACTAAATACTACTCCCTCTGTCCTATTTTAATTGAATTTATGAGTTAGTGCACATATATTAAGAAAAATATTCAAAGATAAATTTTACACCATACTTTCTACTATTGTCTTTTGTAAAATTATAAGTATGTAGTGTAATTTATCTCATAGAAAATATAGCAGTTCAATAAATGAAAGCACAAATATAAAATAATTTCAAACATTCACCTTGAACTTTGAACAATTTAAATATTTTGAACATTGAAAAAAGTTTTAAAAATTCACTTAATTTGAGACAGATGAAGTATAAGTCGTCTAAACATTAAAAATGAACACTATTTAACATTCCTTCCGTCTATCTTTACTTGTCCACTATATTAGAAATAAATATCCAATAATATTTGTCCACCATATAAAATCAAGAAATAACTTTACACTCAATTCCTAATTTACCCTTATCTACTACATTTTTTAAAATATTGTATTTATTCTTAATCCCTATGCTAAGTCAATAGTGGACAACTATCGTTAGATGGAAGAAGTAACAAAGGATAAAATAGACATAAAATGATAAATTATTCATAGATTTTCAAATTAAACATTTAAAATAGTATAGTGAACAAATAAAAATGAAAAAAACACATAAATCAAATGAAAATAAATTTGATAACTTCCACCAATCAAATAATAGTAGTAGTTAATTATGTAGTAATTACTTTTCCTTTTCCTTAAAATATGCGTTACTCTACAATTCTAATGAAGGAGAAACGTCCTTTTCCACAACAATTCAAAATAATTCAAAATAGCGCGGGATACACCTACTTCGAAATTCACGGAGATAATATTAACCGTAGTTAACGACCCGAATTAATTAACCCGATATCCATTTTGGTTTTTTCCTATAAAAGAGACACCCTTCAGTTCATTCCCAAAACTCACAATATGAAATTTCAAAACTCTCAAATCCCTTTTGGAAACAGCGTCTTGATAAACGTCGTTCTTCTCTCTTTCTTCTTTGAACTTTTAGGGTTTCGAAGTTTTTTCATCCTTTCAACCAAAAATGAGAGAATGCATTTCTATCCACATTGGTCAGACCGGTATTCAAGTCAGAAATGCTTGCTGGGAACTTTACTGTCTCGAGCACTGTAACACCCCACATCTTATAATACTAGTACTATGCAAATGAAACATGATATGGCTTTGCAAATTAGCGCCAATTTTTACAAGTGCATGAATCTCAAATTAGAGGGCGACATATATGTCAAACGCTGAAGAGGGTCGAGTGTAAATAATTTTTAAGTCAAATTGACGAGATCATGGCCCTAAACAAAGAGAGAGAATTGAGGTACTTGTAGGACTTAGGAAGCTAGCAGGTGAGTCACATACTTACTTAGCTTAAATTTGCTAGCTAAACGAAGACGAGGCCCGACGTCGAATTTGTCCAAATCCAATTATGAATAAAGTCCGTGTCAAGGTT
>DF358194.1:108261-120559 GCA_000787875.1 Solanum virginianum
TATCGTACTAACGTCCCTTACGGGGGACCTGCATTTGATGTTACAGGTACAGGTGCCAGTAGATCTCCCCAGTAGAAGTACAGGATATCCAGCTGCTGTTATCAAGCTCCAGGTTTCTTTGGAGCTTTGTGTGTCTAGAGCTTATATTTTTGTGTTGTACAGTTAGTCAAGGCGGGGCCTGTCCCGACCCTTATCAGATACTTTTCCTTATCTAGANNNNGAGTCTAGAGCTTATATTTTTGTGTTGTACAGTTAGTCGAGGCGGGGTTATTCCGACCCTTATCAGATACTTTTTCTTATCTAGAGGCTTTGTAAACTATGTAAATTAAAGTGTGATTGTGTCTCATACTTTAGACAACGTGGCCCCAACGACCTAATCATATGCATTTCCTTTTGGCTTGTTATTACCGTTTACTTTCTTAAAGTGTGATCATGTCTCATACTTTAGACAACGTGGCCCCAACGACCTAGCCATATACATCTCCTTTTGGTTTGTTATTACTATTTTATTTCTTAAAGGCATGTTGAATGAAGAAATTCTTTATAATATGTATAGGAAGCACATGGATATAGGTTGGTTCTCCCGACCCTTATCGGCAACTGGTGCCAGTCCACCTTAACAGGAGTGAGGGCGTGACAAGCACGGCATTCAGGTATTTTTTTTGGATTTTTTGTCGTATTTTTTTGTGTTAGATTTGTGTGTTTTTGCGTCGTATATCATTGAATGTGTTGAGTGTTCTTCAGATCTGGTTGAATTATTTGTTTTTAGGTTATATATGTTTTGATTTAATGAAGTTTTGAATTGTTTTTTCTGGTAGATCTAGTGGAATATCTTACCTATAGGCTTGTAACTATCCAGTTGATTTCAAATGTGAAAATAAATGCTATAGGTTTGGTTGATAATATGGCTAGTGATGTGAGTTTATTTTCAAATATGATCTGGTAGAATTGTTTAGATGTAGGTTTGATAGCCGTCGAATTAATTTTAAATGTGAAAAGATGCTAATAGATCTGTTTGATTATTAATAACTTGTGATATAGGCATTTTCAATAGATCTGGTTTTAGATATAGGTTTTATAGTTGTCTGATTGATTCCAAACGTGACAGATCTGATTGAATGCATATGAGCGATTGTAAAATGATTTGCTTGAAAATTGTTGCTCATGAGATTATATGGTCCTGGAATATTTTAATGAGATCTATTATGTGTTTGTGTTGCATTTTATCCTTGGTTAAATCTGTTAGCATGACAGTTATGATTGTGCCTGTACATATGATTCAATATGAAATAGGTGGATATATGTATTTTAAAGTTGATTTTGAGTCTCTTATATTTGAACTGTTATATGATGCTTCAATGATGTTCCTTAGTTACATTTTTATGTTTTGATGGCTTTGTCCTGGAACTGACCTTTCCAATTCCTTGTACTTGGAAACTACCTTGATTTGTTGTCTTATGGAAATATATATGAATTGTTAGTCTGTGCTTTAAACCTTATGGATCTTGAGGAACTTGATGATTCTGAATCACGGAAATTCTTTTTTCTGTTTTCCAAAGCCTGATGGCCAGATGCCTAAGTGACAAGACTATTGGAGGGGGTGATGATGTGTTCAACACCTTCTTCAGTGAAACTAGAGCTGGAAAGCATGTCCCTAGAGCTGTCTTTCTGGATCTTGAGCCCACTGTCATTGATGAAGTGAGCACATGAACATTCAAACAACTTTTTCACCCTGAACAACTCATAAGTGGCAAAGAAGATGTAGCCAATAACTTTGCCTTGGCCACTATACCAGTAAGTTATCATTTTTACTCACTCTTGAATTACATTTGATTTTAAAGATTGATAGTTTACTTTGTGTCTGCTTGTAGTTGGGAAAGAGATAGTTGATCTTTGCTTGGATCGTATCCGAAAGCTTGCAGACAACTGTACTGGTCTCCTAGGGTTTCTGATCTTCAATGTTGTTGTTGGTGGTACCAGTTCAGTCTTGGTTCACTTCTTCTGGAGCGTCTCTCAGTTGACTATGGAAAGAAGTCCAAACTTGGTTTCACAATTTATCCATCTCCACAGGTCTCAACTTCTGTTGTTGAGCCTTACAATAGTGTTTTGTCTACTCATTCCCTACTTGAGCACACTGATGTATCAATCCTTTTGGATAATGAAGTCATCTATGACATCTACAGGCACTCATTGGACATTGAGCGTCCTACCTATACCAACCTTAATCACCTCTTCTCACAGGTAATGTAGTAATGTACATTGTGTTTTGGAATTAATTAGTTATAATTAACTGTTACTAATTTTGTGTAACCTGTGCAGGTTATATCTTCTCTGACAGCTTCTTTGAGGTTTGATGGTGCTCTGAATGTTGATGTGAATGAATTCCAGACCAATCTTGCCCCCTATCGCAAGATCCATTTTATGCTTTCCTCTTATGCTCCTGTCATTTTTGTTGAGACGACCTACCATGAGCAACTTTCAGTTGCTGAGATTACTAACAGTGCCTTTGATCCATCTTCTATGATGGTTAAGTGTGACCCTTGCCATGGTAAGTACATGGCTTGTTGTCTCATGTTCCATGGTGATGTGGTGCCAAAGGATGTCAATGTTGTTATGGCTATCATCAAGACTAAGCGCATCATCCAATTCATTGACTGGTACCCCACTGGATTCAAGTGTGGTATTAACTATTAGCCACTAACTATTTTCCCTGGTGGTGATCTAGCTAAGGTGCAGAGGGCAATATGCATGATTTCCAACTCAACAAGTGTCGCTGAGGTCTTTTCACGCATTGACCACAAGTTTGATCTGATGTATGCCAAGCGTGCTTTCGTGCATTGGTATGTCAGTGAGGGTATGGAGGAAGGCGAATTCAATGAAGCCCCTGAAGACCTTGTTGCCCTAGAGAAGGATTACGAGGAGGTTGGTGCTGAAGGTGATGATGATGGAGAGGGCGAAGATGATGAGGAGTACTAAGCAATGATGTTGTAGGCTGTAAAATGCCAGTGTTCTCTATTTTCTTCTGTTAGTGTCTTTATATGTAGCTCTAGTAAAAATATTACCATGTGGGTTGAATTCTGTTAGTGTTCAAATATTTGTGTTTGTTTGACGGATGCTCTTGTTATAATGCACTTTTCTTTATTTTTACCCATCTTTGTGTTTATAGGTTACTTTTTATATTAATTTTTCCGAGTACATTACTGGTGTGGATGGACATACTTATGACAACACAGCTTATCTGTGTTTACATTACAGGTTATGATGAGCCTTAGACCAAGGTTGGTTTGTGTTCCAATGCTCACTTTTTCAGGCTCTATGTAATAGACATTGCTTTCAGGTGAAAACCACATTTTATTCCACCAAAAAAAGGATTTTTTTTATTTATAATTTTATATTTTACAGTAGGATGATTTAGTTAGCTTTTTCTTAATTTACTCCTACAAACATTAGGTATTTCTTTTTTCTCACTTCAATTTTTTCAAAAAAAAAATATCCAAATTAAAAAAAAAAATTAATGCACCCAAGTTGCAAAAAGAGAAAAACATTTAGAATATTTATGAATGAAATAATATTTTACTAAAATTATAAAATTTGTCATAACAATTGAATGCAAAGATACTGTTAGAATAGAAATAGGTAAATACAATCCTAATTAGAATAGGAATAGGAATAGAAATAACAATAATATATAGAATCCTACTTGGAAAAGGTTGTATTATAGTATCCTAGTTGAAAAATGAGTCTAATATAGTATCTATAAATAGGGTCTCAATGTAATAATGTAGAAAACAATTCAATAACATTCTTCTCCAATATTTCTCACATGAAATCAGAGCTTCTACGGTCGTGGTACAAAATCAAAGAGGTTCCGCTGTCGGCGGGCGACTATGACCCATATATGCCGTATGTTTGGCCAATGATTATGTTAGCAAGCAAAAAAAAAAAAAGATTAGGTCACCGTGTCATTTTTTGGTGACTATTTTTTCATATTTATCATGTATAGCACCGTGCCATCTTTCCGGCTGAAACTTACTTCCAAAAAACTGAAAAAAACATAGCTTTTAGTGACTGCTAGGCTAGTGTGCATCGTTCTTTTGTTTTTCTTGAGTGTTCCTTCCAAGAAACTGAAAACCAGACAGTTTCTAGTGACCACCAGGTTGTTGTGTGTCATTCTTTTGTTTTTCTTGAGTGTTCCTTCCAAGAAACTGAAAACCAGACAGTTTCTAGTGACCACCAGGTTGTTGTGTGTCATTCTTTTGTTTTTCTTGAGTGTTGTGCAAAATCAACACCACCACAAGGTGGGGACTACTTAGGCAACCAAATCCTAGTAAGCTCCTCCGAGTCTTACTGATTTACGTGCCCTCATACACTGTCGAAAGTATCATATTTGCGTCTACACGCGCTTCACGCGTCGGCGTGTGTGATTGTTTTTGGCAAGATTTTTTTTTATTCTTTTTCCAGCAGGGTCGCCTCTCCATTCTGAGGCTATTCGTGTAATTTTTTTCTACATCCGATCGCCAAAATTAGGGTTCCGACAATTTCAAGCAATTTTCAGTGAGTTTCCAGTTATCCTGACAATTTTTCGGCATCCTTGTTTGTAATTTTTTTTCCTCAGGGAGGTCGCCTCTGCATTTCGAGTCAGACTACATATATTTTTAAATTTTTTGATTAATTTTTGGTGATTCATCAAATCTAATTTGCGCAGAGTCGTGTCATCAAATCAGTGACTACTAGAGTTTGATTTTAAAGATGTCCTTAGAATCGATATGTTTGGATCCAAAAGTACAAGAATAGAAAGTTCTAATCTTATGATCACTTCAAAACCATTACTGGATAGTTCCAACTACTTAGCATGAGCTTCCTCGGTTGAATTATGGTGCTTAAGCAGGTTTCGAGCAGTTTTAAAGTGACTTTCTTAGAGTAATTTTGAGATGATTCATATTGTCATTCTCCACTGACCTTTTGATCAATTGAGCATTAAAAAAAATCGATGATCATCTCGAGAAAGAAATCTGTATGTAGAACCACATGATTTTGTTGCTCAGGGGGAGTTTAGTAGCCTTAAGTATCGTTTGGTAGCCTTATATGTCATTTGTGTAAGTCCCTTTGTGATATGAATCAGTCTTCTGAGCTTAGTTTGGGAAGTTCAACACTGTAATTAAAGAACTTATCATATTGTGTTTTATGGACGTTGCACATCAAATCTAGTATTTCATGAGAAGCATATTGAGATTGATTGTCGATTTTGTGAAGTCGAGTGATCAACGTGCAGATATCTCACCAAGCTCTTCATCGATCCTCGTATTAATTATATTTGTAACAAGGTAGGTACATATGACGTGTATGCATTAGCTTTTGAGAGGGAGTGTTAGAATAGGAATAGGTAAATACAATCCTAATTAGAATATGAATAGGAATAGGAATAACAATAATATATAGAATCCTACTTGGAAAAGGATTGTATTATAGTATCCGAGTTGAAAAAGGAGTCTAATATAGTATCTATAAATAGGGTCTCAATGTAATAATGTAGAAAATAATTCAATAATATTCTTCTCTAATATTTATCACAGATATGATAAATCAAAAATAAAGAGAAGGAAAATGAAGAGGAGCTCAGTCTAGGTATTTTTGTTAGTCAATCAACAAATGAAAAGGAAATAAAAGTAGTTTACAACTATACCTAAATGTAAGTGGTTAGAGCTAGCAACACATTAAAAATGAGAAAATAATCTTTTTATGCATAAGGTTTTTTTATGTCGTGTTTTTCCATTGGCAGAAATAAAAGTTTTTTTGATGACAAATTAACAAAAAAAATTATGCTATAAAATGTGATTTTACCACTGAATTATCTCATTAAAAAAATAATGAAGAAAAATAGATTTTTACTGAAATAGTGAAAAAAAATTTAATTTTTTTCATATGTAAATATAACTATTATTTCTTTTCTCACTAATTCAATCAAAATATTCCACTTGAACAAATATGCTGCGAAGAGTGACGAATATCATTTCTTTTCTCTGATTATTAATGTTGTGATGCTGGCATTCTCTGCTTCTTTATGTTTATGTATTTTCTTTTAATTGTTTGTTTTGATGATACTTCCTTGTGAGTGAAAACCTAGAATTAAAGAAAATCTCTTTAGGATGGCTCTGTTCTAACTAGATACCATTGGATGATATCTTTTAGCACTTAGGAAGATTATTTATAGCATAATTCTATCCATATGTTTGCTCTTCATATATTTAATTGTTTGTAGCATCGTCAGAGGTGTCTCAACGTAAGGCTAGTAAAGTGTATGTTTTAGGCCCAAAAAAAAAAGTTTACTTGTGAATTTTATGTTTTTAATTTCACTTGAAACAAGCAGAATATTTAAATATACAAAATTCAAATTAAAAAAAAAAAAAAAAGAACTATCTAATCTTTTCATCATAAATTTTTTAGAACTTTAAATTAAACAACTTAAATTTCATATTAACAAACAAAAGTTTTACATCAACATCCAATGTGATGTATTGCAAACAAATGTGTAACTTCTTATTAACTAGAGCCAATCCATACTTATATAAATAATAATATTACAATGTGAAGTTAAATACTTAATGTCTTTTAAGAATATACAATAAAAAAAGATAAACTAAATTAACACAATAATATTATTGAATGTGTATCATAATTTGGTTTTAGAATATACTTAAGAATATATTTTTTAATTGTAAATAGAAATATTGGAATCAATCAAATTCTATTCGAGTGGTAAGGCATCCGAAACCGGATGGTTTTCCAATTGATTTTTATTTGACCTTCTACAATTTGATTAAGAGAGAGATGATGAGTACTATGCAATACTTGTATAAATATCGGGTGTTTGAAAAAAGCGTGAATGACATGAAAAAGGTGACAAAACAAGCTGATAAACAAGAGAAGATAGACAATAGATGTAGCTATTATGACAATAGATGTTGACACCAAAATTGTGATGAATAGTTTAATGTGCAAGTGAGATATTGCAAAAATCACTCAAAAAATACTTTTAGTTATCCTCTTTCAAATGGGTGACAGGGTTTCGGTGATAGATCGTTGAGGTAGATAAGATTTTGTATTAAAACTGTCAGTTTCTCCACTCTTTATTGATGTGTATATATTTAAGATTTTTTTATTATAATTTGATTTTACGCCACTAATTTATTGAGACGCAGCCTAAAAAATCTACGGAGAATTTTTTTTCATTGACTTCCCCATTTAAAAAAACGAAAACTTAGTTTAAGTTTATATATGTTATATGTTAAAATTGATCGATGAACAAATTAAGGGTGAAGACCACAAATAGTCCTCTTAAGGGTTGATCTTGCAAAAATAACTCTCATTAACGTATTGCCATTTACACAACGCGTAGTTCATGGCTTGATAAAAAATTCATTTACATCATAGGTAAGATTTTATACTAATTCATTGTATTGAACTTGTATATGATACTCTATAATACTTCTCTTTGAGTAAACACATAACTAATGTCTCATGGGCAAGATCTTGCACCATATTACTAAGTCTAACTTTTAAGTTACGTCGTAACTCTTGCCTTTGAGGTAATGAGGTAATACCTACCTCACTGGTGTTACGATAAAAACAAAAAGGGTCATTTACTTAAATAATATATTATATTGCATTAATTACGAATTTTAGCGCAGGTTTTATTCTTACTTGAAATGACTAAACTTTTTTTTAGCCAAAATAGTCCAAAAAGTCGAAATGGACAAAATATTATATAACATTTCTCTCTCTTCAGTAATTTCCATTCATTTCTCTTTTTTTTATTAATTTTTTCTCTCTTCCATTAATTTCTACAGTATTTCTCTTTCTTCCATCAATTTTTGTAACTTTTTCTCTCTCCTAATCAATTTTCAATTTTTGCAACTTTTTCTTGTCACACCCCCTATTTCTTCCCCGCGTGGTTTTCGAAAATAGAGTTCTTTCACTTAAAGTAACGTTATTGAAAAGGGATTATATTTTATTTATTCAGAGTCGCCACTTGGAATTGAGTTTTGGTGTTCCAAGTCACCTTATTTAAATCCCTAATCAAAAGGAAGTTGATTCTTTTATTTTTATTGGTCTGCGAACTAGAAATTCGGGTAAGAAATTCTGTTGACCGAGGGAAAGGTGTTAGGCACCCCTCAAGTTCCGTGTTTCTAGCACGGTAGCTTCTATCAACCTATACTTGTCTTAAATTATTTTTAGGATAACTTGTGTTTATGAACCTTAATTTGTTCATTTTTTTATTGTTATAGATCTTATGAGTCTCAATTTAGATGCGTCACCGCATTCTTCGTCTAGACGTTAGAGGCATGATTGCCTTCTCTACAACTTAATAATTTTTGTAATCAAATTTTTATTTGGATTACAGAAAGACAAATTACTAAACTCATTTAGTCATGGTGCTTTTTAAGAATTAGTCATTGTGACTCACAAAAAACATAATTTAATAATTCAATATTAATTACATGGATCAACATAAAATTCTTAAGTTAGTATTATAATAAAATAATTAATCAAATGAGATGTAACAAATTACAAACTTTTCATTTTATTTTTATTTTTATTTTTATTTTTTTTAGGAAAAGTGAGCATGATATTAGTAAGAACAGCCAAATATATTTTTCTATGTAAGTCTTGCACATTCCGCATGTTTGAAATTATTACAAGGAAGATAAGTATTACCTCTTATGAAGAATAATTACAAAGAATAGAGTTTAATATGAACAATGAATGCGAACCACGAAAATAAACTTCAAACTTCGTCTCTCTTTTTTTTATGGTGCATATGATTTTCTTTTGGGTGTGTTTTGTGAGTGGGAGAAAGGAAAAAATATGTTGTTGGACTTTTCTTGTTTATAGAAGTTGGGTAGTTTAGTGGTGTGTGTGTGTAGTGCAGTGGGAGGTAATGTGAGGAATAATGGGTGGCATTGTGGGGTAGTTATTCTTTTTAAGGTTTATTTTATTTTATTTTATTTTTGTTTGTTTTTATTTTGAAGGGATAAAAAGAAAATTATTTTATAAAAATTAACTAGTTAAAACTAAAATATAATTAAGAAAGTAATAATTATATTGTATTATTTATTAGAATCAAAATTTAATTGAAAAAAATATATACTTTTATAAATTTTCTCTTTTCTTTTTTAAAAAACAAAATTTACACTAAAATGTGATTTTATTTTTGAAATTTTCAAATTATTTTTAAACAAACTTATTATAAATATGATATAAAATAATAATATTTAATTTAATTTCAAAAATAAATATTTAAGTACAAAAAAAACATATATAACTTAGATTTGGTCAAAAATTACGTGTCTATAGCTTGCCCCTCTTTGATTGAAAACTCGAAGAGTTTGCAGACAAAGAAGTAGACAACATGACTATACATAACTTAGTTTTGGTAAAAAATTACGTGTATACATTTCTCTCTCCGTCACTTTTTGCAATTTTTTCTCTTCTAATAAATTTTCAATGGCTCCTACTTCCATCACAAAATGTCAAAATCATTTACGTGTTAAATTTATATTATAAGAATACATACATAATGAGTTTATAACATAATTTTTATATATTAAAGTATAAACTAATTTAAATAGTCCTTGAATGGTTGAAATTTGAGTATAATATTTTTTAACATATATATTATTTAACTTAACTTATATTGTAAGAAAGGTATTATATTTGTTAGAACAACAATAATCGAATTCATAAAAATGGATAATATTAAATTAAAATTGTATTACAAATATTGTTCATGTTTAATATAATTTTAATACAACTGTAATACAATTTTTATGAATTGTAACCTACAAATTAATTAATTATTTTCAAATATTGTTCATATTTAATACAATTGTAATACAATTTTTCAGAGTTTATTCTCTTTTTCTCCAGTGAATCACCGCCACCAGACCATCATCAGATTACCAGTAGGTCCAACCAACCAAAAATAAATCATCACGCAGATCACCCACAATATAAGGGACTTGCAATCATCTAAAAGATATTTTAAAAAGTTCAAAAATTATGTGTGCTAGTTATATTCTTTAAAAAGATCTTTTAGCTACAAGACAACAAAACAAAAAGGAACAATAAAAACAACACCCAACATAGATGAATTGCTAATTCAGAACGATCTCATTATTTTAACTAGAAACAAGGAATTCAATGTTGTAGAAATTAAGGGACATCCTGACGATTGACGTTATTAGTAGCAGAACCACCAGAGAGTGTCGAAGCGTCAGTCAAACTGGCACCACCACGTCCAGGATTTGGCTGTTGAGCCTTGGGTTCCATACCCCTATTTCTTGTAATCCTCCAAATCCTTATATTGTGTGTATGGACTTGTATCCACCGGCAATCTTTCTAATTTAAAGATGAGAAGTTGAAGGGACAAATAAGAAGAAAAAAAGACATCAAAGAGGGCAGAAAAGAGAAGAGAAAAAAGAGAAAGAGAAGGACAAAGAGAAGAAAAAGAAGAAAGAGAAAAGTGTTTTGGTTGTTTATTGGTAAAATATGTTACAAATCATAAATAAATAAAAAGTATTCTAAAAAAAGATAATATTTGATATATAATATATTATTTTAAATATTCCAAATAAAAATACTTAATTTAACTAATGTCTCACGGGCAAGATATTGAACCATAATATTAAGTCTAACTTTTGAGTTATACTATAACTCTTGCCTTTGAGGCAATATCTACCTTAGTGGCCAACACGATAAATAAACTACTTAATGAATAAGACTTTCGTATTAACGAGTGATGGAACTAACAAATTATTTATATATGGAGTTAAAAAAATTAACTTATGCCTCATGGGCAAGAGCTTGCACTATTATGCTAAGTACAACTTATTCGACATGCTAAAACTCTTGCCTTTAAAGCAACACTAAAATCAAGGCCTTGTAAATTAACTTACGTCCCATGGGCAAGAGCTTCCACCATTGTAAAAGTAAATAAAAGTACTATAGTTGGGGGTAGTAACAACTAAAAATGAGAAAATAACACTTTCTATCTCGTTATTAATGTTGTGATGTTGGCATTCTCTATATATTTCCTTTTAATGTATTTTGTTTTGAGGATACTTCCTTGTGAGTGAAAATCTAGAATTGAAGAAAGTCTCTTTAGAATGGCTCCGTTCTAGCTCGATCAAGTCACAATAGAAGACTCAGACACACTTCCCTATATTTCTTCCAAGTGATATTAAAATACTCTTTCAGCCTACTCAAAAGCAATAGGAGAATGATATAGAAAATGCACTTGATATAGCAAAATATAAGATCTATTGTAATCTGCAGATCAGCACTAATGCAGCAATAGTCACTAAAAAGATGTAGGAAAACCAAAATCTGATGAGTTAAACAATTGAAAGCAATTGGATTGTTCAAAACCCACATCTAAGAAAAATTGAGAACTGGTTTGCAGTCAAACACAGGGAACAAGTTCAAACACTGAATATATAAATCTATTCGAAAGGGCAAAAATCTCTTCCCAAGCTCCAAATGCTCATTCATCCTCCTGGCTGCGCAGCCTGGCGAGTTTGTTAGTTATAACCACGTCAAGTTGCGCTGCTCGCTCCACAATTTCTTTCCTCTTCCTTGTGGACACATTGTGTGCGATCTCTGCACAGTAAGTTCTGTGAACCACAAAAAAATGTGATCACTTGACAGCGGATATCAAACACAATAGTCAGTTCAAATGATTAGGAAAATACTAGTTGCATTACCTGTTGTGCATCATTAGAATCTCAAGCTCACTTGCATTGTGCACAACAAACTTCTTGAACCCATTGGGAAGGTAGTGTCTGGTCTTCTTGTCAGACCCATATCCAATGTTGGGCATCAGGACACATCCCTTGAACTTTCTTCTAACTCTAGAATCAATACCTTTTGGTCGGCGCCAGCTTGTCTGTATTAATAAATTCAATAGTTTAGTTTCCTTTGGTAAGCCATTTACAGTTCAAATAGAGCTGATAAAAGTGAGATGCTCTGGGGATTTTACATGCCTAACTGAATTGCTAAGTGCAAACCAAACATGATTCCATACATAATCGACAAATGACAGGCAATTATGCTTACACATAAATGTCAATGGTTCTTTTCCCATTTCTCTAACAATATACAGGCACGGTCAGAGAACATAGTATTAGAAGTTATATTAACAGAAGCTAATAGTGTTTCCATACCTGTCCTGTAATTTGACTCATCTTAAAATGAAGTGCATAGCAACGACATAGTTATGTTCCTAGGATACATCAGGAAG